>JAKSZP010016117.1:0-94623 GCA_022478985.1 Massospora cicadina | reverse complement strand
GAGCACCAGAGATATACTAAGTTTTAATGCTAATTTGTGATATTTTGAGTATTGGGTTATGCCATTTGGTTTGCACAAAGCTCCCACAGTCTTTTGGGTTGGGACCATCTAGTACTAAAAAAAGCTCCTACAGTCTTCAAAGATATGATTGATTGTGAGTTGGTGGGCTTGGTGAGTAGGTATTGCGTTGCCTATATTTATGATATTCTGGTATAATTTACAGTTCAGTTAAAATTCATGTGAGTGTATTAAAGAGTGTGTTGGAGATGTTAAGGGGAGTGGGATTGAAGTTTAAAGCAATCAAGTGTGAGGTTAATAGGGACTTGTTGTCCTTCCTGGGTAATGCGGTTTTCCAATGGGATAACAATATAGCTTGTTAAGCTGCGAGCAGTGCAGTAGTGGAAGGCCCCAGGAATTGGACTGAGGTGTGGAGTTTTTAAGGGTGTTGAACTTTGTAGGAGGTTTCCTGGATTTTACTAAGTGTGACGCGCCGTTGACAAGGTTGACGAGAGATGTACCCTTTGTTTGGGGGGAGGCTGAGTAATAGCATTCCAGTGGGTGAAGAAGATTCTGCTGACATCACCAGTTCTGGACCATCCTAACCCCAGCAAGCCATTTATAATGGAGATTGATGCGTCAAACTTTGCACTTAAAGTGGTGTTATTGCAGGAGGGTGAAGGTGGGGTTGAGCATCCTCTCTGTTACTTCATATGCAAAATGGTGCGTGCTGAGACTAATTACCAAGTCTATGTTAAGAAACTTTTGGCAATAGTGACAGTATTGGGGGAGTGGCAACACCACCTATTGTACGCCAGGCATTCTATTGTAATCCAGACTGATCATCAAGCCTAGGAGTATTATATGTCCCCATGTCTTATGAATCAGAAACAGTTTTGTAGGATTCAGATTTAGTTCACTATCAATAGCAGATACAGTATAAGCCAGAAAAAAGAATATAAATCTAGATTTACTAAATCATGATTCAAAGTTGGTGTTTTCTGAGGAGGAGTTGAAGAGGTTTGACACAGCTATGATATTGTGTTGAGTCCGTTTGCAGAGATCCGTAGTTGAAGAGAAGGGGTATTGAGAGAATATGGACTGCGCAGTGGAGCAGTGAGCTAGGATGGCGAATATGGGATGAGACAAAAGAAGGAGAGGCGAGAAAGAGACATGCGGGGTTGATGAGCTTGGGAGATCTTATTCGCTATGAGGGAAGGATTTGGGTTCCAGTGATGAAAGTGTAGTAGGAGGCCTTGGCAGCTAACCAAATTCACCTTTGGCAGGACATCTGGGCAGAAAGAAGATGCTGGACTTGGTTCATTGTCAGTGTTCATGAAGGGAGTGGGTTTGGAATTAAAGAAGTATGTGGATTGATGTATGGTGTGTTCAAGGTCAAAGTCCTGTCATGTGGCGCCAGGGGAAATCGAAGCCACTTCAGATTCCGTCATGCCATAGGACTCTGTGAGTGTTAAATTCATCACTGGATTGCCCAAGTCCAAGGGGTAGACGTCCAATGGCTGTAGTGGATCACCTAACGTAGTATGTAGATCTTCCCCTTGTCATTTAACCCATTTATATGAAGTTAGCGGGTCAGGTTTTTATGAATAAGAGTTTCACCAACTTGGGGTGCCGTAGGAGATTGTTTTGGACCAGGATCTGCAGTTCATATCTTAGTTTTGGCTGCATCAGTTAGGAAACTTGAAGTTAAAAGCCTATTTGTCAGTTTACCATCCCCAATCAGATGGGAAAACTTAGAGGTTAAAACAGATATTGGAGCAATATTTGAGGTGCTACATCTTGCGGCAGCAGGATAATTGGGTGAGTTGGGTGAAGATGCAGTTTGCATACAACAACCACAAGCACGCATCCATGAGGAAGACCCAATTTTTCGCAAATCATAGTCAGCACCCGGAGGGTATGGGGCCTCAAGAGTTGGGTTGGTTCCAGCAGCAGATTAGATGTTGCGTGATACTTGGGATACCTTGAGGCTCCTAAGAAGAAATCTGGTGGAGGAGGTCGCGGCTTATAAGAAGAAGGCAGATAGTCATTAGTCAGAGCGGTGGTTTTCCAAAAAAAGAAATTGGGTCTTGGTAAACGCTCAGAACTATGCTGTACAGGTGAGGAGCTGGAAATTGAGGCTGGTGGCGTTGGGCACATACCGGGTAGTGAGGACGGTGAACAAGGTGGCGTTTATGCTGAGGTTGTCAGAGGGGTTGCGGGATCATCTGGTATTGCACGTGGCACAGTTAAATCCATTCTTGAGGAAGCCGCCTGAGAGTGTCTCACCTTTGTTTCCAGCCCAGGGGGGCCGAAGAGTACAAGGTGGAGGAGATTCCAGACACAAAGGTGGTGCTTGTCATCAGTCATTCTTGTTCCAGTGAGTCAGTCATCCAGTTGAGGAGGCCACGTGGCAAACGTCCAGAGATTGTGTATGATGTCCTGGGAAGATCTGAGAGTTCTTCTTGTCTAGAGGGTGATGTTACAGTTAATGTTTTCCCTCAACATCACATTGCACTGATCTTTGTAACTATAAGACAAGTTGGTATGGATATATCAGAAGGTGGTGAGGGAGTGTTGACTCTATGCCACAAAATGGTGTCAAGACTTAGGCTGGACGACGGTTTGAACCTAAGTCAGGGCTGGGATTGAACAAGGTGATAGCGAAACGGATGAATTTATAGTTTGAGTGGTTTTGAGTTGTAACTGCCTTGTGTATTAATTTTGTTGTTTGTTCAGCAGTGAACTCTATTGGGTTAAGTATGATGGGATTTTGGTTAAGGAGTATTAAGGACAGAGTGTCAGACCTGACTGAGGAGTTTGACTATTCTTGCAGCAGAGGGCTATGAGGAAAGGGACCTGAGAACTGAAGGTTATTTAATTATGCTTCCTATTGATCTGCCTTTTTTAAACAATAAAGCTTATAGCTTAAAAGCCTTATTTACCTTATTATAAATTTTAAGGTGTTTACATTAGTATATTTAAACTAAAAGTGGGCATTTTTGAAACTTGCAAAATAGGAGGTGGTTTTTGAGAGTGATCTTGGGAGGGCTATTGCCTCCTTATACACCTTGTCTTGGAGTCAGGGCATGTTGCTTGGAGTAAGCATGTTCAAGGCTGTCCTCCAAGGCCGTTCATCCACACACCTGTAGCACACCTACTAGAAGAATGGTCTCAGGAACCCTATTCGCCCATTGGTCTTTGACTTGGGTCCTGCTTCCTAAAATATTCATGGCTCATTAAAAGGAACCAGTGGGTTACATGTCAGACCAAATCTTCACATTGTGTAACTAAAGCAGTTTTAAGTAGACATAAGACTTGTTATTCATTATGCTCTCCTTGTAGGGTATTTTTTTAAGGTAATTATACAATGGGATTATAAAGCTCACCAAACAGTGGAGGAAGTCTATAACAGATTACAACCTTAAGTAGCACATTATTGTCATTCAGGATAAAGGTGGACATCAAATTAATCAGATTAATTTATATGCGATAGTTTGGTTCCCTTTTTTGTGCCCTCTATCCCTAGGTACTCCATTTTGAGATGGAAGAAAGATTTTTGTAAAAATCTAGTTTGAGGTGACTGCTCAACTAAGTAAAACCTTAATAGGTTTTTAAGACACATTAAAGTTCTTTAAGGGTACTCTAATGTCATAGTTTTAGACCAAAACACATGAAACTTTAGGTCGCCTAACAGCCCATATATGACTCTCTAAAAAGTGGCAGAAGCATTTCAGGGCCCCCGTAGCATCTTAGGCATATTAAATAGCCATTAATTGATAATTACAGTGCTTTTAGCTCATTGTTGGAAAAACATTACGACTGCTCAATAGGCCTATATATGTCAAAAATGGTTGGTTACCAAATTAGAAACTAAAATAATTTATACAAATTAAATATGGCGGCCTGATGAGAATGTTACTAAATACTATAGAGAATATATTGGACGTATATAATTATAAAATAAACCTCATTATCAGATAAGTTTGAGAAGTACAAACTACCAAAATAATTTTAGACTCCAATAAATGCATGAAATCAAAAATACACTCTGTGGGAGCCAAGTCAGAGACATATGGGAGCTTTAGCAAACAGTATAAGAACTGCAATGATTAGGCTATGAAGGGGAGTGAAAAGAGAGTAGACTTGAGAAGAAAAAGTGGTAGTGCAGCACTGCTGGCGTAAAAAAATCTAAGAGTTCCACTTGAGATGGGTGGTAGTGAGATTCTACCAATAATATAGTGAGAGATTATATAAATGGTTACCTTTCTACTAACTTAATATAATATATCAAGGGACTCAGATCATCATATTTACATCCTGTTGCATCAGTAGTAACAAGATCATATCCAACCTTCCGCTGGACAATACACCACTAAAAACTTTATCTGCTAGAAATGAGATAATGGTGCTCTCTACAACTTTTCACTACTTCTACTTAATAATAACCCTTGCATTGCAGAGCTATGGCAGTTAAATCTAGCTTTAACAGTAATAAATACCGTTACATCTGTCAAGCCTCATGGGTTTCTGGACTAAGTATGCCTGAGAACCCATGGAGACCTTTGTTGAAGAGCTTTTTTCACTATATAAACCCCTTTTTGTGCAAGGAAAAACCAATATAGAAATATATCTTGCATTATATAAATGAAATCAGAACAGCAAGGAAATCGACAAAAATCACACCAATCAGCTCTACAAAATTATGACATGGCTTTTTAGAAATTACTGGTTGTATGACAGTGATCCTGTTAAATATTTTATGAGCATGATTTTAAATTAACAAGAACAAGACAATGCTATAAACTATATATTTTTTTACCTAGACGCTATTAGACTGGCCTCATTTTGTAAGTCCAGGGGAACGTCCCCTGTGCGTAGATCAGTTGCTCTTCCTGTTTCCAAGTATAAATGGGCCAAAGAGGGTGGCTGTGCCCCTCGTCACCCAGGATGACCTCACCCACGTTGTAGATGAGTGCTGGGTAAAAGCCCTCACTCTTTAGATCCCTCACCTGGTACCTTCGCTCACCCCAGCTGAACTCATTAGCCAGATTAAGGAAATCTGTGCTGAGATCATTGAATTAAAGTTGATTGGTCCAAAACTAATGGAAATCAAGACCAACGATCAGAATCTGCATAGTCATAAAGAGATAAAGATTGAGTTATCAGCTGGAATTGATGACGGTTTTGATTTGGCCAGCAGTGCAATTGTCAAAGCTAACCTCCTCTCAAAATCATTGGGGATGATCCCAGACATGCATGTAGTATCATCAGAACCCAATAATAATAGTTCAAAGCTCTCATCTGGAAAATTGGGAGTTGCAGCTGACAGAATTCTGGTGACCAAAAAAATCCCAGTGAGTGGTCACGGGCAGGTTGGGCATCCCAAACCCATTTCCAACTGATTGGGACTGCCCCTACATGGGGTGGCCCTGGGGAATCCCGTTGCTCGTCAGGACAAATGCCATCACGCCAACCACCAGAAACGCAGTTGAGCCTCAGTTCAGGCGATTGAGGTCAAACCAACAGTGACTCAGCCTGACACTGAATTCTTTGATGTCAGTTCCCATTGATCTTATCCGTCCCCTTCCCCAAAAATTGCCAGTTAGGTCGAATTTGAGTGACACAATCCCTTCTTGTTCCCACATCAATCAACCAAAATTTAATCAGTTGCATTGTACTGAGAAAATTTTGGTCAATTTTCTTCCTAATTTTCCATTAAAAAATCCTTTCCCCAACTTTAGAATTTTTTATGTTGAAAAATAAACCGCCCGATCCACTGGCATTCCAACACCCCTCAGGGTTTATGGCCATATTTGTCTAGTATTTCATTTTGTGCTTTTACAAGATTATGGCTCATCAGCAATTATTGGCAGAACTCCTTTCAAATTCTATAGCCGTCGTACCAGCAGAATTGCCTTTGGCATTCTGGCTTGCCATTAAGGTGCTTTGGCACCTAGGCTTGCAGTCTGGTCTAATTCTAACTTGCTGTTTGCTTGACACATTGAGCTCTTTAACTCCCCTCATACACATGTTGGATTACCTCAGTGCCTATGTCCAGCCATCCTTTTTTCAGCTTTTTGTGAGTATTGGCTTGTTACAATACTGAAATCAGCAATGTGATGAGATTTTAAAAGCCTAGCTTAGATAATACCTTCTAATAGAACGCCCAAAGCATGCATTTACAGAGGTCATAGGTGCTGTTGACCATTTGAAGAGCGTATGTTATAAATCCATGGCTGCATAAATTGAATTGTGATTCAATTGAACTAGGAGCTCACGCGGATTATAGGAGAACTCATGACCTACACGCTATAATTATAGAATATTTCGAATGTTAATATGCTGGGTTATCATTAAGCGTTTTATACAAAAATAGACAACTTTTTCATATAAATCGATGGCACTGTAGCACGAATTATAGGTTGCACATGGCTATAGACTGTTGCATAATCAAGCAATTAGATTAAGTGGCTATTGACATCAGTCATACTGAGAGGAGTATAATGACCACTGATTAGCGGAAATGGTTGCCACAACATTCCTTAGAAAAGAAGAAAACTAACAGCTTCTCACCCCCCAAAAGTTTTAAATCATTTGGAAGTGCAAGTACATCTATACCCAAGCCGCTCCAGTATACTTAGTCAATAGAATAAGCAAAATTTTATAATGGCTTAGATGCAAAAATGCTGAACCAATAAGGAGTACTTCACAAGCACAAATCCCTATTGAACAAAAAATGAAGATGCATCTGGACATCTTTTTAACCACATACGACAAAATTCTGATTAAAGGGCATCATCAATAATGCTGTTGGCAGATAAACTGTGTTGATTGAGAATTGCCTCCAAATAGAAGTATTGTCAAGGCCTCCAACGCAAGATCAACAAGCTCAAAAAAGATAGTAAAGAATAACAAAGTTATTGCAACTAGAGTAAACCCAAAGAGATTGCAGAAAAGCTCTTTGTTAACCAAAAAAGTAATTAGAAGCAGTTTCAATCAGTGAAGGCTCTGTGGAAAAAGATTATGCCTTACTAAGAGAAATTCCACGGATAGTTGTCATCCTGCTGATGACAAAACGTCTACTGCATGCAAGGTCGCTTAATTTCTGAGTTCTGTCCTCTATCATATGTACTCTCCTCTCTTTAGTTCAACTTTGCCAGAAAAGAGATTTCTAAGTTTACCCTAAGACCCAGTAGTCCTGAAACTAGACTAGAGCTTTCTTATAGGAAAGTTTCCTTTTTTAACTAAGAAGTAAGTTATTTATGCATGGTTTTAAGCGCTTTAAATTTGCTGAGAAGTGACTGTCAGGATACAAGATAAAATTGTATCAAATTATATCTTCCAAATCAGGCTGTGCCAAATCAGTCATCAAACCTACCTGAGCTAAATCTATTTCAGGATCATCATCACCTATTCCTGAGTCACATGGGGCAGCTCCACCCATTCAGTCAGGTGAGCGATGCTATCCATTAAGGACGCCCATGAGGAGGCTATTCTGGAAGATCAGTAAAGATCTTATTCAGATGAGGCCCCGATGATCCCAAAGGCACCAAGTCCCAACGCACCACTATAGATATTGAAGCCTTTTAGTTTAATAAAATATTCGGTATTCTAACCCATTTTTCCCGTTTCTTCCTTAGCGCTTTCCAATTTTTCCAGCTTTGAGCCACCACGAACCCCAGCGCCAGTCTGAAGAACTGTAGCGCTGACAGAAGTGGTGCTCACTACAGGGGGCTCTGAGCTGACCTAAGTGAAAACGTCTATCACAAAAATGGAAACCAATAGCAGCCCTGATGACCAAATGACTGGTCAATTGAGGAGCGTTACACAATGGGTTAGTACCTCGCGGTATGCAACGCTGCCTTCGCAGCTGGAAAGGCTAGAATTTCGCGTCACCTTTTAACTCTCGCTGCCCTCCCTAGATGGGAGCCAATACCAAATCCAATATGAGCATATCAATGATGTCATTCAACAATTAATAAATGGCATCTACTCTGAGGGCGCCCACTCCAGCCACTTTCGCGCCTCCTCCATACCTTCCACGATGTGAGACCTCTAAACCTCAGCCATATTGCCAGCTGGGGAGCTTACCCTGGGGCCTGACCACTACCTTTATAACTTTGTCCACCCCGCTATCCATCACCTCCTCTAGTTAGTCAGATTACACCATCAGGAGGTCTCCCAGCAACTAAGGCTCACCCAGAATTTTACATTCCTACATTGTTAACTTTTACAACGCCACCTCCTCCTTTGTGCACAACAATCACGAAGCAATTCTTTATAACTGGCGATTAATTAATGAGATCCGCGATAAGATTGTAGTATAGTTAGTGGAATCTCCAGCTACCTCAAGGAGCAAATTCATCAAAACACCCAGCTATCCATAGCAACATGGACCCAGCGTCTACAACAAGTTGAAGAACTGGTATGATCCCTACAGCAGCACTACCAAGAGTTGGCCTCTCATGACTACCCCCACGGGTGCTGGGTTAGAAGGTCCCAAGGGGCATCAAGGGCCAGCTGGACCCAAGGGACCATGCGGGCCTCGAGGGCCCCCAGGCCCCCAACCTCAGGCGAACCCAAAGACCCCTGGTGAAAGGATATAATGACCCCCTGGATGCCTTACAGGATCAAATCCAAAAGGTGGCATTGGGGTGCAAGCTCCAATCAGAAGGTGTCCCCCTTGACCCCAGGGTCTCCATTGAATTGTTGTCAATGAGATGAATAACCTCAGCTCCTTCACAAAGCTTACCAACGCTCATATCTCCCAGCTTGAGAAAACTTGTCGAGGGCTCAAAACCTGGTTGAACAACATCAAAAACCAGCCCCATCTACAGAATGCCGAGATTCAAGACTTAAAGGAGCAAGTTGCCCATAAGGCTTCTGCGTCCATACTCAGCCAGAATTGGGACTACATCCAAGAGGACTTAGAGGGCTTGTGGAGGTGGTTAGATCAGCGGGCTCTCAAGTTTATGCGGAAATGGAGATCTCAGAGCTGACCCTATCCCAGGTGTTAACAACCTTTCCACTCCCATTGTAGCTAACTTTAAACCTAGTTTTAAGGAAAGGTTCACCCCCAGATGGGAAAGTATCGCCTCCTTCCTGTATGCCTATCTGAGCTCCATGGAGGAGGCCACCAATTGATAAAAGTTGAAGCATATCTACTCCTGTCTAGAAAGCACCACCCGGGAAATCATGACTCCCCATTTGAAGGAGTGTAACACCTGGGAACAGGTCCGCACCACCCTGATCTAAGAGTTCAGCAGCAACCAAACCCAGGCCAACCAGAAACAAGCGTTCATGAGCATTTGACTGAAAAAAGGAGAAAACCCTATGGAGTTTGCTAACCGGTTCTACGCCCAGGCACAACCTTTGGTCATGAAAACCCGTATCACTCTGGATGATGCCATCACCGCTATCATCTCCAACTTGGGGTTTATCCTGAGGTCCAAATGCATATGATTGGGTAGAAGAATGGGTTCACCTGTATCAGGGAGATTAAGGAGGCCCTCAACGAGATCCCTGCCTCAATCCTACACTTTAAGGCCATGACTACATGCCCCTCTAACCGCCCTAGGGTCCATGTAGTCAAAAACCAGAAGAACCCCCATCCTCGATGCACCTATTGCAATGGCTTTAGACATAGAGCTAAGACCTGCTGGAAACGTCTTGCTGAGGAGGCAGGAAAAGGGTCATCATCATGAAGGATGAGGCGCTCCCTGATGACATCCCTGCCCAGCCTCAAGTATCCCCCACGCATAAACTAGAAGCCATTGTTTCTGAGGAAGTAGTCGCAGTATATGATGACAATAAAGACATTGATACTGCTTACTCTTCTTCTGATGATTCTCCAATGTTCCTTACGTTACTGACCCAGTTTGGAAGTTTGGTTACCCAAGTCACCATCCGGGTCCACAAGATTCCAGTTTATGCTATAGTCAACTGTGGCTCCCCCATGAACGTCATCTCTTCCAAGCTGATAAAATGCATCAAGGTCGCTCCCAATATACCGCACTACATGGAGTATGGAACGACTGGCCCCCAGTGCACCCAATCCATAGGGGCTTATTCCTCTCTACTGATTCATTTTAAAAAGCTCACTTTAGATACAACTGCCATCGCTCTGGAAAACCATAGCTATTATCTGCTCCTAAGGACACAGTTCATTTAAAACTATTCAGCGGTTCTCCACTATGATGGTAGTTTCCTCTCCCTTCTAGGGCATTGAGTCCCTCTGGTTTTCGAGACTGCTCATGACTCTAGGGATGAGGTCAAGGCCCAAGCCTGCCTATTGGAGACCAAAGGATGAATTGATTGGCTCAAGTATCACATCCTAGGCTCTCAAGTCTGACTACCCCCTCCTGCTGTTGACAGATTAGAGGGGATGCTGATATACTTGCCCCAGGCGATTACCATACCCCCAAAATCCCAAGTCATCACCAACACCTGGGTCCATGTCAACATTCCCTCAGGGTATTTACTGGAGGTCTAAGGCCTAGATAACCCATCTCCCAAGGAAGTGATGACCTGCCCCAGGATCCTTGATCCAGTGTATTCTGATCTATATCAGCGTTGCTAGCCAACCTGACTGACAAACCAAAAGTTGTAGGTCCAAACCAACCCACCACTTATGACCGCCTGTTAATGATTGGGGCTGTTGCCAATGTTCGAAGCTTTGGGGACTTAAGGGACTTTAGCTTGTAATCACCACCCTCGGTTAATTTAATTGATGCTAATATAGGGAAGGACCTCTCTGACAAACAGCGACTTAAAGTTCAGGAGCTTTTGGAGGAATAATTGGACCTATTCTCCACTTCGACCTACAATTTTGGAAGGATGAATGGAGTCCTCCACCATGTAGAAACTAGGGACGCCCCCTTTTTTGTCCTGGCCTTACCAAAAGAGCAAGGTTGAAGAGGCCCAGTCATGGTAGAACTCAAACAGCTGCTTGACGCTGGGCTCTTGGTCCCTTTGCGTAGTTCTTGGTCCTCCCTTTTTCTGCTGTTCCAAAAGAAGGATGGCAAGCACCAGGTGGTGATATATTATTGACGACTCAACTCCATCACCAAGAAGGACAGCTATCCTCTGCCCAGGATTGATGATTCTCTCCATCTGCTTGTGGGTTCAGACTTCTCGGCCATGGACCTCACCAGCAGGTATTGGCAAGTCGAGCTCGCCCCCAGAGACTGAGCAAGTGTGCTCTAATTGCCCACGAGGGGCTGTTTGAGCCCACCCAGATGCCCCAAGGCCTCTGCAATGCCCCGGCCACATCAGCGTGCCATGGATGGGATCCTTGGGGACTTGTAGCTCTTTTGTCCTCATCTATCTGGACGACATCACCGTTTTTCGCGAACCTTTAATGGACATGTAGAGCAACTTAAGAAAGTCTTCAAGTGTCTCAGGAAGGCCTCCATCAAGCTCAAGCTCTCAAAGTGCTCCTTTTTCCAGCCTGAGCTAGAAAATCTAGGACACAAGGTCTCCAAGCGTGGCATCCAACCTATACCCAACAAAGTTGACGCCATAAAAAAGATGTTGTGCCCCCAAAGCCTACAAGATATTAAAGTCTTTCTAGGTATGGTGGGCTATTACCATCAGTTCATCCTGCGGTTTGCTAAACTAGCCAAGCCATTGTTCTACCTCCTACAGAAGAATGTACCATTCGAGTGATGACCTGAGCAGGAACAGGCCTTCAACGCTTTACATACAGCCTTATATACTAAAACTGTTTTAGTTCATCCTCACTTCAACCAATCTTTCTTTCTGTTTATGGACATAAGCGACATCACTGTCAGAGCTAATATGGCTCAGCACGATGAGGACCAGGTCGATCATCCCATGGCTTATTTTAGTAAGACGCTAAGCAAGGCTTAGCAGAACTACAGCATCACTGAGAGGGAATGTCTAGCTGTTCTCTTTGCCATCAAACATCTTTGGCCCTACATCTACAGTACATATTTTACTATTATTACAGACCATTCTTCCCTCTGGTGGCTGCAACAAATGAAAGACCCCGATGGTCAGTTGGCTAGGTGGGCCCTACGACTGCAAAGCTATGACTTCACCATCATCCACCGCGCAGGCGCTATACACCAGAATGCTGATGGCCTCTCCAGGATGCTGGTATTAGCAGTCCTGACCCCAGAGGAAGATCGGCTCTATGACCTGATAGGTCAGCCTGAATGATGGGAACTGGAAACCCCCAAGGTTTAGGCCAAACTACACTGAATGACTCAAGACACAAAAATCAAGGATGGGCTACTCTACAAGAGGGTCAACAAGATTTGGCTTCCCTACATCTGACCTTCCTCTCAAACTGATGTCATCCTGGAAGGCCATTCTAATGTTGGACATGGTGGGGTTAAGAAGACCCATGAATGGCTGAAGTCACGCTGCTAGTGGGACCAAATGGTAGAAACCATCCAAGAGGTTCTGGAAGCTTGTATGACCTGCTGATCCCAAGACAGGGCCAACCCTTGATATCAGCACTCAGTTGTTGCCCCGACCAAACCTTTAAATGTCGTTAGTATTGATGTGGTGAGTCACCTTCCCACTGGGCTGCATGGTCAAAAGTATATTATCCTAGCCTATAGACCACTTAACTAAGTGGGTCGAGGTGATCTCAGTCCCTGCAGCCACCGCTAAGGCTACCACCCTATTTCTAGTTCACTCAGTTTACTACCCAGCATGGGTGCCCCCAGACCTTGCTTTCAGACTGTGGGATCCACCGACGGATGCCACAAATTCTTTGTTAAAGTGAGAAATTTACTTTATAAATAAAAGTAATAAATAACGCTTTGTTAAAGCTTTTATGTTTTTTATCGTTTAAGTGGGGCAAAACCAGAAAAGGTCCTTTTCTCGATACTAGTATTTCCTATTTAAACTAGTTCAAATTTCGAGACCATGGCTTTTTGAGGCTAAAGTATATAAAGCTGAGTCATCCAAATTAGGGAATATAGGATTTTGGCCTATGAGATTGAAGATAAATTTTTTGAGGAAAAAAAATGACCTATGCAGTAATGATTTGATAAATTGTATCCAATCACCAGCGAGTAAACTCTTCTCGCCTTGGAGGTGGTCAAACTCATGTGGTAATTATTGGTTAATTCGCATTCAATCATCAACAGGTAAAATCTTCTCACCTCGTGGAGGTTCATATCTGAGTGGTAATGATTTGTTAATTTGTACCCAATCATCATCAAGTTTAATCTTCTCACCTCACGGAGGTTCAGATCTGAGTGGTAATGATTGGTTAATTTGCACCCAATCATCAACAGGTAAAATCTTCTCACCTCGCGGAGGTTCAGATCTGAGTGGTAATGATTGGTTTATTCGCATTCAATCATAAAACAGGTAAAATCTTCTCACCTCGAGGAGGTTCAGATCTAAGTGGTAATGATTGGTTAATTCGCACCCAATCATTGACAGGTAAAATTTTCTCACCTCGTGGAGGTTCAGATCTGAGTGGTAATGATTTGTTAATTTGTACCCAATCATCATCAAGTATAATCTTCTCACCTCAGCAGTGGTCAGACTTGTTTGGTAATGATTGGTTAATTTGCACCCTATCATCATCAAGTAATATCTTCTCACCTCAGAGGTGATCAAACCTATATGGTAATGAAAACCCCGAATTTGGCAAGAAGTCAGAGTAATCCTATTATTAGTTATTACCTTTTTAAGCCGATTTTGGTTATAAACCATAATTTTCCAATAGTTAGGATTCCACCAAGAATCTGCCAAGGTCTTTTCGCCGTGGGTACTCATATCATTGATAACCACAGTATTATTTGAAGATCAAGCAGGTGTTGGGCCAATCATGGTAGCAGATTTGGGGGCATTCTTACCTCCAACATTCTTTTTCTTAAGTCAAGAAGGAGATTGTCCGACATTGCCCCCTTCAAGAATGTTGGGAGGGGTGTAGGGTCTTAGGAAGCGGCCATGTACCCATTTTATGATAATTCCTGTAGCCAAAGACTTTATAGAAAACTCACATCCTCTCTTATACAAGATGGTAAATGGCCCCTACCAGATTGATCCAAGTTTGCCACTATGGGGAGTTATGCAATTGTGGTAATATAAAACCCTATCTGACACTTGATAATAAAGTAGAGGAGCTCGGAGCTCATTGGCAGCTTGGCCTTCTTTAGTAACCATTTTTGCGAGGTTGGTATAATGTATAGGTAAGGCAGAATGCGGGTACTCAACCATGCAGAAGTATTCCTTCTTTCTGGGTTCTTTATTTGGCTAGAACTAAGGGGACTTCATAATTGAGCAATGACAAGAACCCTTGCTTCATATTGATAATCCGTCATATTCAATCATAAACTGAGTATCTATAAGCATATCCTAAGCGTTATTATCCAAAGCCACTGCAGGGGCCAATAGAATAAGCTTCCCAATATGAATGGGAAGGGACGATTAAGCACCCAGTGCGTGGGTGTTAGGACCAGCGGTTCCAAAGTCTTGGTCATATTCCAAGTCAGGTGCAAATTTGATTTTTCTCATTAACTTGGAGGAGATTACATTCACGGGGGAGCCTGTATCTAAGATAGCTATCACCCAAACTTTTTGGATAACCACTTCGACCTTCATAAGTATCCCCAAAAAAGTGGGCGATAGCTCTAAGACCTCCTTAAGATGGAAAGTGTAGGTTAATTTTGAATTGGTCTTGGTAACTTTCCTGGATGGACTGCATGGTATGGCCATGCTGGAGAGGGCGAATAAGGTGAGACAACACCTCATCTGCATCACTGGTAGTATCAATAATGATTGGCTCCCCTAGAACTTGGCAGAGATATGTCTCTTCAGGTATGGTGGCTTCGTCTACTCCTCCAGCGTTCAAGCGATTGGGGACTTCCACTTCAGCAGGTACTCCTACAACGAAATAGCCAACCTCATCTGTACCCCCTCAGATTTATCCCCAGGGGTATTAGTAACGCGAGGTAATGGCATAAGTTGTTTAAATGAGTCAGGCACATGGGATTTGTCAGCAACAGGTGTGCCTTTCCCTATGCTGACATTGCTTTTCCCTGCTCCTGTTCCTCTGTGTCAGCTTTCTTTTTCCAGCACAAAGCCCCCTTGTGTCCAAACTTGTTGCAGTATTTGCACCAAGGGCGTTCAGGACGTTTTGCTTTGTTGTTTTGCTCTTCAGGGCCCATTATCTGAAGGGGCTCCTTCTTGTCTTCAATAGCTAGGGCCCGAGGCTTAGACTTTGAATCCTCATTGGTTAAAACGCGAGGATGAGATACTGCTCCACGTGAAGCTTCAGGCTTATGGAAATCAGCGACATCTATTAACGCCTCCTTGATGTCCTGAATGGTATGGAAATAACGTTTAACTGAGTTGATGTGCATTGCTAGCGGAGGGTAAGAAGCCAATCTATTCAAAACGGAGGCGTAGCATTATCCAAAGTCAACATCTTTGAAGTTAACAACATCTGTGCATCTATATAAATTCGTTCCGCAAAGGCGACCACTGACTCTCCTTTTTGGATACTCATACGCATAAAAGCTTGCTTTACATACTTAAAGCCTGTTTTGAACCAAACGTGTTTATGAGGGCTTCTTTAACCTCAGACCAGGTGCTAAGAGCATCCATATGTTGGACCATCACCTCGTGTGCCATGCGGCCCAAACAGGAAAGTATATGTTTAGCCTTCTGAAAATCCGTTGCCCCTTCCATAGCTGCTTTATAGACATATAAGAATGAAGCAATGCTTTCTTCTCCCGGGATAAACTTGTCTTTGAACGTCGGTTTGAATGAACTAGAATCACCCCCGGTAAGGGTATTAATAGCTGAAGCTTCTGCTTATGAGGTTTCAGAGTGGTAGTTTAACTGATCAAAGGTATGCAAAAGGCGATTGAACTGATCTTGCATGGCTTCAAGCCAGGTTTCCATTTTGGTGAGGGCTTCTAGGGGCCCAGATTCACAGTCTCAGTTGAGCTTTGATCCCTAATTTATGAGTTTCAAGATCTTCCACTCGGCTCTCCATTGCATTGTCTTGAAAATGGAGTTGTGACACCAGCGAGCTTAGGTTTATTTGAGCAGTTTCCACGGCGGCCACACGGTTTTTCAACTCTTCTTTAATTTGTTTACACCCTTCATCATCACGAGGGTGTGAACTTGGGCCTTGTACTCCATCCTTGATCTGCTCATACTTCCGCTTGGCCTGCGTCAATTGACTAAATACTTCCTACAACAGCACAGGGCTTTCCAGCGAAGTTTTTACCACTTTTATTTTGTTTTTACATTCAGTCAGGCGACGTGCCAAATATTTGGTATTTTCAAATTAAGCTTTGAGAGCTAGCTCCTTTTCTAGCTGAACAACCTTAGCTGAGAGGGTGGTCATGGCGCTAGATGGTTCAAGCAACAGATGACGTTCAAGCTCATCAACACGCGAAAAGGCCTGAATTAACTGTCAATCCACCACAGCCACACGCTGTTCATATTCCTCTTGAGGGATGGAGTCAGGGGCTGAAAGGTCCCTGTGCATTTGCTCATTATGTTTTTCAAGTTCATTAGCAAACTCCTCCAACAACGAGCGGGTGCTAGTGGTGGAAGCATTCAGTTCATCCTGGAATATCTTCATGGCCTCCTCGACATACTTTACAATCCCAGTGTCCATGATAGCAAGTTGGTCATACAACTGAATGATGAAGTTGCGATTAGCTTCCAAACCAGATCTGACTGCTCCAAGGTGTTTGGAGGTCAGTTGGTACAACTTATCATATTCTAAATTCAGAGCTGCATGGGTATCAGGGTGATGAGATTTTCATGATGGCCAGCTAAGAGATGCATCATATGGACCAAGGCAGGGTTTGCAAACTTGAGTACGTAGGTGGTCAAATTTGTAAGCTGACCATAGGTCTCTGGGAGGACACTAGTCTCATAGAGAAACAAGTGGCGTTCCTCTACCAATGACACTCATTTGCAAGATGCAATGTCACCAGGGCTAAGGATACCATGAGTAAGGTCTCTCACGGCTTCAGTAGCTGGCCAGGTGATGCGACAAGATTCAGGTATTAATATGGGATCAATTTGTTCTTCTTCTCCAAATATCAAAGCGGTAGAGCTATCCATTTGATCATCGTCTTCAGTCCCTTCCCCATTTTTCACCCAACGGGTGACACTCTCCATTACTTTAATACTTATTGAAGTATTCAGGGTGAGCCCCTGTAGTGAGCACCAGTTTGTGGGATCCACCGATGGATGCCACAAATTCTTTGTTAAAGTGAGAAATTTATTAATAAATAAAAGTAATAAATAACGCTTTGTTAAAGTTTTTTATGTTTTTTATTGTTTAAGTGGGGCAAAACCAAATAAGGTCCTTTTCTCGATACTAGTATTTCCTATTTAAACAAGTTCAAATTTCGAGACCATGGGTTTTTGAGGCTAAAGTATATAAAGCTGAGTCATCCAAATTAGGGAATATAGGCTTTTGGCCTATCAGATTGAAGATAAATTTTTTGATGAAAAACTGACCCATGCGGTAATGATTTGATAAATTGTATCCAATCACCAGCAAGTAAAATCTCACCTTGGAGGTGGTCAGACTCATGTGGTAATGATTGGTTAATTCGCACCCAATCATTGACAGGTAAAATCTTCTCACCTTGGGAGGGTTCAGATCTGAGTGGTAATGATTGGTTAATCTGTACCCAATCATCATCAAGTAAAATCTTCTCACCTCAGCGGTGGTCAAACTTGTGTGGTAATGATTGGCTTATTTGCACCCTATCATCATCAAGTATAATCTTCTCACCTCGGAGGTGATCAAACCCATATGGTAACAAACACCCCAAATTCAGCTGAGAAGTCAGAGTTATCCTATTATGAGTTATAAACCATATATTCTGATAGTTAGGATTCCACCAAGAATCCGCCAAGGTCTTTTCGCCATGGCTACTCATATTGTTGATAACCACAATATTATTTTGAAGATTGGGCAGGATATGGGCCAATCATGGTAGTTGATTTGGGGGCACTCGTACCTCCAACGTTCTTTTCTTAAGTCAAGAAGGAGATTGTCCAACACAGATAATGGGTTGAACTTCACCTCCCAGGTAGTATAGGAACTAACTTCGCTATTTGGTACCACCCAGAGTTTTGCTGCCCCCTACCACCCTTCTACTAATGGGGTGGTAGAACGCGCTAATGGAACTCTTATTTCAATTCTACGGAAGTTGGCCGCCTCAGATCCTGCCCGTTGGAACCATTATCTGCCCAGCGCCTTGCTTGCCTACCGGGTAAGCTATTACCATATCATCAAGATGTCCCCGTTTGAAGCCCTGTATGGGTGGGCGCCTAAGCTACCCAGTAGTATCCAGCCCCTGCTCAAAGCCTCCACCCCCAAGAACTCCAATTTAATTATGAGGGCTCTATCTGATGAAATTGTACAGCTCCAAGTCCAAGCCACTCAAGGCATTATCACCACCACTGGAAGAGAGACATCCCAATCAAATCTCGGATGACCCTCCTTACCAGATTTTCAACTAGTGACCTCATTCTCTTTTATCATCATTGACCTGGAGGCTGACAGAATAAGCTCAACGTACTGTGGTCTGGACCCTACAAAGGCATACATAAGGTAAAGTCTGAGTACTTTATTGCTGACATCAATTAAGGGACTGTTGTAAAATTGGGTGCATGGTCAGTTCCTCCGGCCATATACCCCCCTCTGACAGGATCTTGAGGGGAGATGTAAAAATTTTACTCTTTAGATTTGATTATTGGAGGTCAACCCTAGTAATCTTTCTACTGCACAGGTTCGGTTTCCTCATTCACCTTGAGTTGTAAGAATATACATAATTTGATAATAGTATGACAACTAATATCTGTAGCTAAGTTAGAATTATCTTCAGGCCCAATGCTTCAGCCAGTATTTCTTTTAATGCTGAATATCGCACTCTTAGGGATATGTTCCCTATAATCCTGTCCACTTAATCTTCATTAAGATCCTCTGATGACAGTCTCCTTCAGCCCAACACACAGGCAGCAGTAATCCCTTAGCCGTGGTTCCCTTCATCTCTAGATCCACGCTCAGATCTCTACTCTTTTCTGAGAGTCTACCAATTATTGCCTTCTGTAATATTATCCTTGAGATGAATATTCACGCTAGATGCTGATATTCTAACTATTACCAAATCTACATTCAAACTAATAATTTTCTTTATTAGTTCTTCTCTGACCATAAATGTGTGTCAATCAGTGAGTGTTTTTATTAAGTGAAATCTAGGGAATTTATAGGGCGTTCAGCTTTCTAACCCTCATTTGACACCTCTTCGATGAAATGGCAGCCGTTGCCATTGAATCATCCTTCCTTGTCTCAGCAGCAATGGTCTTCCCCATCCTGACTAGGATCCCATAGTTGGACATCCTCGAGACTTCAAACAGAAAGAGTCGGAAATGTACCATTAACGTTTTTCTCTTGATCCAAGAGAATCATCCATAATTGACTAGCAACCTGCTTAGATAATGGGACTTTTTACCCATTATGACAGGTCACTTCACTAACCAATTGATTCGCTAGTTGCAGGCAGCATCACTCGCCTCACAACACATTAAACATTCCCAATCAGTTGGTGATGAAACCTGACTGATCCTGATCAGTACACCTAATAGTTAATTACTATCAGATGCCTAATTTCATCAGCCGCTCCACCCAATGAGATTTTAAGTATTCATCTGGATTGATCCCCGATGGATACAACCAGATAAATATCCTAAAATCCCCCAAACGTAGTTCCTCAAAAATTTGGGTCAACCAATTTCCTATTCACTTCGCCTTAGGGAATTTTTCCCTAACGATACCAGGTAATCTAGCAGGCTGGGTAATATGGGCAAAAAGCCAACAGGGGCCTTGTCAGGATTTGAAGAAAATATGTATCAAATTCCCATCTTCCAAATCAGGCGTGCCAAATCAGTTGTCAAACCTACCCAAGCTAAATCTATTTCAGGATCATCCTCACCTATTCCTGAGACACGTGGGGCATCTCCACCCATTCAGTCAGGTGATTAATGCTATCCATTAAGGACGCCCATGAGGAGGCCATTCTGGAAGATCAGTAAAGATCCTGATCAGATGAGGCCCCAATGATCCCAAAGGCGCCAAGTCCCAACGCACCCTATAAATATCGAAGCCTTTTAGTTTAATAAAATAATTAGTATTCTAATCCATTTTTCCCATTTCCTCCTCGGCGCTCTTTCCAATTTTTCCAGCTTTGAGCCACCGCAAACCCCAGCACCAGTCCAAAGAACTGTAGCGCTGACAGGGACATTGGACTTTTGTAAAAAAATAAACTCCACTTTGTGACTCCTAAGAACAGACTAAGTCACATTCTGATTTAAAACTTTTTGTGACATAACAAGGTCAAGAGCACTATGTTGATACTATTCATAAGTGTGGAATAGATGTCACAACGCAAGGCTAACTTCCTGACAATCAGTTTGCAATGCTAAGAGGTAATGATCTAATTTTCTGATTGATTCACATTTTAAGTGCATGTACTATTGGTTGAAGGCTATTCGATGCCAATGTTGAAATCCCAAAGACTTTGGAAGTAAACACATTGTAAACTCTTCAATATAATGCTCCCAGTTCTGCAAAAAGATGTACCCTTAATTTAAATTTATCAACTACCTGCAATGAGTGGCTGCTACGTTTAGGCCCCCAAGCTCATTAAGAAAACCATCCGCCACTGCCATCAGTAAAAAAACTTCCCGTCCTCCTCCTCAGATGGGCTAATATCTACCATCCAAAATCTCCCAATCCTTGGGTAGTAGCCATTAACAATGCCCGCAGACACAATGCCACCTTCCTGACCTGCCACCGCTGAAGACAAAGGGGCCACTTTGTCTTAAACTGTTCCACTAAATGACATAAAATAAGATTTAAAATAATCCAAACATTTAAATAAAAGTTGGATGGAGTAGAGAAGGGACGCTCTATCTCCACTAATTTGATCTCAACTGTCCCACTTGGAAACAGTATAATTTTCATGATGGAATTAGTGGTTACTCCTAAGAGCTACTATACGATTGGACTTCCAACAACATACACAATATCATTTTTGCTCTTTAGAAAAAAAGCGTTAGCAGAGAAATCCTACAAAGGAAAAAAATATATGCTTATCAAATACTCAAGAAAAGTTCCTTGGACAAACCTTGCCTAACTTCAACGTAACATACCTTGAGGAAGTCAACGTCACCATATAAATAAATATGAACACTAAAGACTATCCGCAAATAGGGAACATTATCTAAATAATTCCTATACAAGAAAGACTAATATATATATACATATTATATACTCAAGATTTTGCTTATAGTAACCGAATTTATTGTATATTATTTGTGCAAAAACAAATAAAAATAAAAGCAAAATTCAACACTAGTGCGCCTGTAAATATAGTGTCAACAAAAATTGTGACCAAGTTGATGATGAAACCACAAATCAAACACTAAGTAGTCTTTGGGAAGTTAAAGCAGAATACACCATTTTCAAAAGAGCATACAGCTTGTTGCCCTATGATGTGGATTGATTTTGTATCTGTGTCTGCAATTGTACTCCCAAATCAGAATTCCAATAATGTTGATTTGAGAGGAAATAATGCATTACTTCAGCGCTATCATTAACATGGCGGAAGAGACATTCAATATCCTTGGGCAATGGATACTGGTGTACTTCACATCAGTTGATGTACCTAAAGTCCCTACTCACACTTCTCAATTTAACCAATCATGCTAGGATGGAGTAGTTTCTATTCGTAATCAACAACTAAAGGAGAGGACTAAATGCCTCCTCAACTAAATCCACAAATACAAAAGTTTACCTTTGTGATCCCATTGTAACATTTTGATACCCTATTACCACAAAAACCATTTTAGTGATCAGATTAAAAGCGGACAAACTTAAAGGTTTATAAAGAAGAGATTTACCCTAACCAAAAATTCCCATTTAGAGCCCTATGCAGCCCAGATATAATATTATTGGGGTTTGAAGAGATAAAAGTGTTACTAATCTACTTTAAGAAAAAACCACTACATGACAGAGAAACCTAGTGATATCATATATAGACTAATCCCTGCCAAAGTTATGAACTTCATTAAATTTGGCTCAAGAGATGTTTACCCCTGACAGCAAAAATATGAAAAGTTTATTGAACGTGGTTGCATGAAATCTCTAATGGGAATAACTAAAGGCCAAAAATATTTGCGCTAGTTTTATCCAAAAATATTGCAAGATATTCATAACCAATGACCAAAAATTAGGTTGCGCATACAGTGTCATCTACAGATTGGATATGAGCAACCATTTACCATCCAATCTCATTCCATCCACCGCTTGCACGCCACAGAAGAAGTAGTTTCAGAAAAAATCTGAAAGATGCTAAATCAAGGATGGTGAAGCCTCTAAAAACTCCCTTTGTTATTTGTCAGTGTGATTTAGGAAAAAGACTGGAGCAAACTGGAAGATGATAGATTTCTACAAGTTAAACAACAATAAAAGATGTATTTGTAACCACGTTAAGAATCAATGATCCTAGTAAAGCAATTAGCAGCGCCAATACTTTAAAATTGTGAACCTTATCTCAAGATGTTTGTCAGGATTTCGCTGACTTCTTCTGTCCCTGAATCTATTACAATATATATTCCTCTGCTAGTTGCTGAGGGGGTTTTAGTTTACCGGTCTCATCAAGTCTTCTAAACATGATCACGCTCTTACTAATTAAATTATCTCAGAAGATTCGTTCTTTTAGAGATTGAAAAGACCTGATCAAAGGTGAGTCACTACAAAACCTATAAATATTTTGTATTTCAAAAATAAAATGAGTCCAATGAGAGCTATTAACCATTATTATAATTACAACTTATATTTTTGGAGAATCCACCTAGGTAACTTTGAAAAAGTACCTGCCATTTTTGAAGTGTAATTTAAAACTTCAAACTTGGTGCTCACTACAAGAGCTATTCTGAGTTATGAACCAATGAAAATGTTGATCACTGTAATGGGTTCTCCTTTTTCGCCTGAAGAGTTTCATGACCATTATCAGGGCAGTACCTTGCGCTGGGTTCATTGCACTAGAACCAAAAAATCCCAAGCGGCGCCTATGTTGAAATTTGTGCTTTTTAGATCTTAGTGATCCCAACTTAGTATCTTACAAATTTTCAAAGACAGCCTGAAGTTTTAAGAGAACCATCCAGAAATTACTTGATGAGGTCCTTTTTTCTGAGATCTGTACTACTCGGTCTCAGGCCAGTGCTGTGCCCTCTACCATGAGGGATTTATATCAAGCCTCTCAGCTGCACAGGGCAAAAACCAGGCCTTATTTACATCAGTTTGTACATCCTGTGTTGTACCACTTGTTACAAGTAGTGGGAATACACCATCAGGGGATAATCAATATTAGAAGGACTTCAATCAATGAACAATTGTGTTTCTGAGTTATTCAACTCTGCTTCCAAGTTTAGTTGTGATAATCAAGGCGCCATTATTATCAAAGATAATCTCATTAATGACATACAGCAGAAAACTACTCAACTTAACCACAGTGAATCAAGATTTATTGACTTTTAGTTGATGGATTGAGTTTGGGTTTTTGCCTATGGAAGAGGAAATTAGAAATCGCCTCTTCCAATTAGACCAACTATTCTCTGATTTTCAAATTTGAGTCAGCAATGTGGAGGGAATCCCCATAGTTATGGGCCCTCCTGGGGTGCCAGGTCATCAGGGTCCAGTGGGTCCCACGGGACCTATTGGGCCCTGCGGGCCTATGGGACCTAGAGGACCCGTGGGACCTCCTGGAGTAGTCAGACTCCACAGACCAGGCGGACTTCCCAGACCAGTTGTGCCGCCTGGACCTCCTGGACACCCAGGTTTTGCTGGACCACTAGGTCTCAAGTACCCCTTCAATATAGCAGGCCTAAAGGCTCTGGAAGTTCGTCTGAGTCTAATCTTAGCTCCATCTATGAGATGATTGAACAATTGTGAGGGCAATTTCTCAAAGTGACCCAGGCTTGTAGCTTAATTCTTGGTGGAACTTATATTGACCCCCTTTTGGCTCCCCAATCCTTATCTGACGAGCTGGATAACCTGGGCAAATAGGCTAAGGATACTGGTGTTTTTTTAAAAAGCATATGAATCCAAAGGGAATCTGCTCCAAATGAAGGTTGGTTCCTTGGAGCTTATATATCAGTTGCAGCAAGAATAAATCAATAAATTAACCCAATAGGTAGACGCTAAAGTGGTTCATTTGAAGTCAAACCATCAGATTAACGAGTTTTGCACGGAGGTTGTCAAGATGAACCTGCATTATTCTTCTCAAACTCTGACTCAGACTCTTACATCTCCATCCAACTGGACAAGACTGGGGTTCATGTTTTAATGGCAAATGCCCTTATGAGCTTTAAACCAATATTCATAAATAAAATTCTTCTGAAAATGGAGTATCCTTTCTTTCCTTTACTTATATGAGAAGGCTCTGGGGAGGCAAAGGTTTTTTAAATGAGTTACATGTCCAATTGCCTTACCTGGTTGCCCAGGACATTATTATTCCCCATCTGTTGACTTGCTTTTCTTTATCTCAAGTTAAATAGGCTCTGCTAAAGTAATTTAAAAGTGAGCATAGCCTATCCTCTCAAAAGCAGGCTTCTATGGGAATACAGCCCCTTTAAAATGAATCCATTAGGAATTTGCGCACTATTTTTTAATGGAGGCACAGACTTTGGTAGCCTGTTGTTGGTCAAAAATTGAGATGCTATTACTGCCATTATGTTGTCTTTCACTTCCTGAAAGCAGTTGCATTTCTAACCTATCAGTGTAACATAGTACTTACAAAGTATTTTGAGCATTTGGGAGACCTTGTTGGAACTGCCACCTCAATCTACCAAAAACCCCTGCATTTTTTTCTCTGAAAATAAGTCACCCTAAAGTGTATGTCAAGCCTGAAAGCTCTCAGGATATCTAATTTAACTATTGTCACCAATTTTTCATACTGAAGAACGCTGTTTTAAAAAGAAAACGGATGAGATGAAAAAGGGGGACAAATCAAATAAGATTCTATCAACTTAATAACAATTTGGGTAAAAACCAGGGTGACCTTATCTCTTCCAAGTATAATAAAGATGTCCGATCTTCTTCTTATGCCTTGCTACATTAGTTAGCCTTACCATCCCAATTTGGAAGTATTATTACTCGCATTAACCTTTGGAAAAATCAAGTCCCCTCTAAGGCTATAATCGAAACTGGCTCCCATTGAATGTAGTATCTTTTAAGATGACCAGCGGATCAAACCTACAACTGACTTTTCCATGAGGATGTAAGGTCTTCTGGGCCCCAGAGTACGCATTCAAATGGAGCTTTTTCGTCACTTTTTCTGAATATTATCAAGCTAACATTTATGGTACCTGTGATAATTTTAGATAATTTAAGTTATGATTTTCTTTTGAGGAAGCAATTTTTGCAAGGATTTGACGGGATTATTAAAAAACTAATTCTTCTTGATCCCTTTTGGGATATTGAGCTTTTCCCTTTTATTTAAGAACGCCCTTATTCATTACACAAAGCGTAGAATTTGTTTGATGAGGGGACAAAAAGGTCATATTATATCCAGTATCATGTTGAAGGACCTTGAGTAAAATTGTCCCATAAGATGGCTGACATTTCTGAAGATATGCCCATTTTCTCTCCTGATACCGTTGTTATTCATCAAAATCTCAGATTATTGTTGATACCTTTTTGCAGTTTTCTATCCCCAAGGGTATCTTATTACAGATTCAGGGCGTTTCAAACCCTTCTGTTAAAGAGATTTTCCTTGTTCAGGGGTGTTGGACTATGCGTATTATGGGATGCTACCTGTCTTACTGGCGAATCTTACCAGTGAGCCAAAATCTTAGGATTAAACACTCCAATAGCCTATGTTAAATTATTACCTCTTTTTAAGATTTACGATGTTAAGACTTTTTGGAGTTTACAAGATATTGGATTGTAATCCCATCATGAAATCTTTACTATAGGTCCAGCAATTTGGAAACATCTTAATTCTGACCAGTAAAACTAGTGCATCAACTACTCGAGGAATATTTAGATAATTTCATATAGCATACCTACAATTTCAGTAAAAAAAAAATGGGTTGACGCATACCGTTGAAAATGGGGAGCATACTCCTATTTGGGAAAGCCCTATCAGAAGTTGAAAATTGAGGAGGCTCAGGTCACCAAAAAATTGAATCAATTGTTGGAAGCTAAGCCATTAAAACCTTCCAATAGTCCCTGGGCTTCTCCATTGTTATTGGTGAAGAAACATGGCTCCCAATGGGTAATTATGTATCATTGTAGGTCAATGGAAGAACTCGTCAGGAAAGATATCCTTTATCAAGGAAAGATGATTCCCTCCGTCTGCTTACTGGCTCCACATATTTTTCAGCAATGGATTTAGCCAGTGTTTATAAGTAGATCAATTTGATTTCAAAAGATCGGGCTAAAAAATGCTTTGATTTTTAGTGAGGGCTTGTATGGGCTGAACTGTATGACTCAAGGGTTGAGTAATGCTCTGGCCACTTTTCAGAGGGACATGGATGGAATGAACGGAGACCTAAAATTGACCTGCGTCTTGGTGTATTTATTAACACTACTGTGTTTTTATATATTTTTACTAAGCTATTGATTCACATAAAAGAATTCTTTAAAATATTTTTAATTCTTTGTTAAACCTCAAACCTTCCAAATGTTTCTTCTTTCATAGTAAAATGAATCCTCAGGGCACAAAGTTTCAGATAAGGGATTCACCCCTACCAGGTAAGATTAAGGCCATTAACTGAATGTCATCTCTGGCCTCTATGCGTGATATACAGGCCTACCTAGGGGTGGTCAGGTACATCTGACACTTTATATCTAAATTTGGTTATTTGGCTAAGCCTTTATTCTATCTTTTACAAAAAGGTGTACATTTTGTGTGGAGCTCAGCTCAGGAGCAATCCTTCAATTCTCTAAGAGCTGTTCTAACCAAAATGCCATTTTTGATCCATCTTTGCTTTGATAAGCCTTTTATTCTGCATAATGATGCAAGTAATGTTGTTAATGGGGCCATACTGTCTCATTACGAGTAGGATTAAATTGACCATCCTGTGGCATACTATAACAAAACCATATCTAAGGCTGAACGAAATTACAGTGTAACTTAACGGGAGTGCCTGGATGTAATTATGGCGATCAGACATTTCTGACCCTTCTTTTATATTAACCACTTCTCTTTTATTACTGACCATTCTTCTCATAGATGGTTGCAAAACATGAAGGATCCAGATGGGTCGTTGGAACGCTAGACCTCATGATTACAAAAATCATGATTTTGAGATTGTTCATTGCTCAGGACCAAGCTTCAAATGCTGATGGCCTAACCCAGCTGCTTATATTAAGTCTGGATACCCAGTCAGCTTAAACAATTATATGACCTTATTAAATGACCTGAGTTGTAGGATGTAGAATCTTAGGAGGATTAAGCTTACCTTAAGGCCATTACCAAGGATACCATGATACCAGAGAGATCTTTAAATATGAAGATCGACTCTAAATGGCTAACTTTTTTACATCCAAACTCATGGTTTAATGCTGTTATGGAATGACAAGATCAAGTAGGTCACAGTAGCCTAAAGAAGACTCATGAATGTTTGTAATCCAGAAAAGTTATTGGAATAATATTTCCGCTTCTATCAAAGATGCTCTAGATGCATGTCTCACCTGTAAAAGCTAGAGAGTTTCCAACCCTGTTTACCAACATCATGTAATTCCAACGATCAAAGCTTTCAAAGTGGATAGTATTGATGTTGTAGGACCTTTGCCTCGAGGGTTGCATGGGCACCAGCACATTATTATGAGTGTTGACCATTTAACTGGATTGATTGAGGACAGATCCATTGCCACTCATTTTGCTAAGACAACTGCGTTGTTCCTCTACCAGCAAATTATCACTCAGCATGGGTGTCTCAAGGTCCTTATGTCAAACAATGTGACTAATTTCACCTCTTAACTTCTACTGGAACTTTCAAAATATTTAATATAATCAACAGTTTGTTGTTTTCTACACCCATAAACTATTAGCTATTGAGCGACTTAATGGAACATTGCTCACCATTTTGAGGAAAATGGTCTCTTCTGACCCATCCCAGTGTATCTTTTATTACGTAGTGCTTTGTTTGCTTACCAAATTAGCTACCATTGTATTATAAAGATGTCACCTAATAATAGTATCTATGAAAGAGCCTCCTCTGTCCCCTCTAGTGTCCAGGTGATACTTAGTAAAAGTGTTCCAGAGAATTATATTTTGTTATGCAAGATCTGTCAGATAAAATTATTTGCCTTCAGGCTCATGCAATAGAGTCAATTGAAGTAACCACCAAAAAGGGTCCCATTATTTTAATTTATTGTGGAGAAGGCCGACCATGGGACGGACACTTCCAAATATGACTCAGAAGAGACAAAACTTAGTACCAGGGGAGGCACCCTCAGAGAAGCGATGCTATCTCTTGTTGCCAGTGGGAAGGCCACTTATGGGGAGGGTGAGAGAGCGTGTGGAGGGGCCATAGCCACAACTGAACACGTGTGGAGGAAGGGGTCTGATTTGATGAACCAGACTTGGAACCAGGAGGAGACCAGCTGTTGGCGACGCGGTGGGAGGTATCCAAACATTCACGCTTGAAAGTGGTCCACCAAATGAGACCGTAATCTGTGGACAGCTTCTGGGAGGGTGGGGGTGGAGCCAAGATGGCATCTAAGACAATCGTGTGGATGGTCCACATGGCGATTGCAACCACCAGAACACGGAGGGAGGGTGGGAGGGAGGAGGACATTGATAGAGAAAACATATCTCTTGACAGACTGAAGGGATGAGTTTGATCCTGGCCCAGCAGACGTTGAACTTCGCGCCATATCACTTTAAAGGTGGGGCACTTCTCCAGGCGGTGGAACAGCGTTCCATACTGGCCGCACACGACACAGGATGAGTGTAAAGCGTTAGAGCACTCAGCTGTACGATACACCTGCCTCAGGCAGCGCCACGCATGGGAGCGGACTTGAGGCTGCAACAGAGGATGGTGTACATATTTCCAGATAGTTTTTGGGTCTCAATGGAGTAAGGGATGTCCATCATGTCCAGGTAGTCCACCCTGGATAGGACATGGGGCCAAATGGGGATCACGCCATCATGGATGGGTAGCCCCTGTACCTCTTATGTGAACTGAGGAGAGAGGCGGCCTCTTTGGGTTGTATGTCCGCTAATAAAAATTCTCCACTCAGCGCTCCGCATGAAGAGTAGGATTCGTTTGTAGTGGGTTTTAGTCCCGTGAGGACCTGTGGCTGATGTGTGTGAAGCGAGATATTTTATCAGGGAGTGGGGGTTTGATGGATTGTTGAGGCCCAAGGCTCAGGAGAAGTTGGAGCGGGCCGCGCGGGACCAGTGTTGGGATGGGAGTGTAGGAGTGGTGACGGCCGCGATCCAGGTGCCCAGGATCTTGGCGGCATGGGCTTTGAAGTCAAGCAGGCTCATGCCAGCCATGATGATGAGGGCCAAACATGACCTCTAGCCGTACTGGTGGAGGGCGGCCCGACCAAAGTCATCCTTGCAGCAAAGCATACAGGGATTTGAAGAAGCTTGGGGAGAAGGGGATGGCGTGAGCTCTGAACCAGACTTTGGATAGGAGCATAGAGTTGGCAAGAACAACCCTGCAAGTGAGGGTATTAGGGTGGGCTCTGAGAGAGGCGATTCGCTTCATCACGTTGTCCAGTATATGGCACTCCATTACTGCTGACGCGTATCCGCCTGCCTCCATCCACACGCCCAGATGGTGTACCAGTACTATGGTAGGACGTGGCGCAAAGGGGAGCACCAGTGGGGCGGTGTGTGTTGAGTTAGTAGGGCGAGGACATGGGCGAGCAGATGAACTGGGTTGTGAACTAATTGCTGGGGTCCAGCAGTTCTGAAACCGACCAAGGAGGATATTTTCGGTTTTGGAAGCGTTCAATACCGCGTTGCTTGCCCGGGAATACTCCTGGATGAGAGCTTCAAGCGCGGGTGCATCTTGATTATTAGATTTCAACCACATAATCATCTGCGAACGCCATTATCTTGACTGGGGCTTGGCCTGGCACATGGACCCCGGTGAGTTGGGCATTCACATTTCGCAGTAGTGGGTCAAGGCTGAAGTTGTATAAGAGTGGGCTGAGGGGGTCCCCTTGTCGCAAGCCCCTTTGAAGGCGGACTACTTCCGTTAGGAATCCAGGGCCACGAACTGCCATTGTTGCAGATTTCGTGAGCAGCATCACACAGTTAATGAAGTGGGGGGGTAGGCGGAATTGATGGAGGCAGGCCCTTAGGTATTCCCAGTTTACTCTATCATAGGCCTTTTGTTGGTCCAAGAATACAATTGCCCCAGAGGCTGTGGACTGACACACATTAGCCACAGAGTGCACGTTATCCCAAATTGACCTTCTGGGGATGAAACCAAATTGTTCTGGGGAGATGGTGGCAAATGCTACAGTCCCTAAACGGTTAGCCATGATTTTGTTAAAATTTTAGTGTTTGTGCTTGTTAGAGAAATGGTGTGCCAGTTGGCTAAGTCTAGCTTGTCCCCTTTCTTGAAGAGTGTGACGGTAAAGGCCTCATGTCCTCCTGGTAGGAGGCGCGTTTCCAACAGGCTTTGGTTAAGTGAGGCGAGCAGCAATGGGGATAAATATTTGAAATACTTTTTGTAGAACTCATATGGAATGCCATCTGGGCCTGGGCATTTTTGGTTTGGCGCACCACAAATGGCTGCCCATAATTTGGTCAGAGTAATCAAATTCATTATTTCCAGGTATCAGAAAATGGTGCGGATATGGGCTCAGTTGAGAAATTCTGCCACTTCAGCCGGCTGAATTGGATCAGATTGGTACAAAGCAGAGTAATACTTTTGTGTTTCGATTGACACTTCAGCTGGCATATCCACAATGGAATCATCTAATCTTCGCACCTGTGTGCAGGCCACGCTCTGGCATGGTGCAAAAATTTTTAAAGAAATATGCGGTGCACTTGTCACCTTTTGTGATGCGTGTGGCCCTGTACTGAACACAAACCCAATGTTTGTGTTGCCTTTTGAGTGTGTTGAGGTGGGCGGCTGCCTCCACCCACTTCCAGCCCTATGCAGAGCTGGTTACTGTAGCTGGGATGTTGGACTCCAGGTGTTCCAACTCTGCCAGAGCACATGAAATGACTGCTGATGTGACTTGTGAGCATCTGGAGGAGAGATGGCGATAGTGGCAAATGGTGTCTTCTTTGAAAGTTGCCCATGTAGAAATGGGGTCCATGCAAAACGGTGCAACAAACTTTTTTGCCAAAGTTGCCGCTTCCACCCACATGAAAAACCTGGCGATGCGAGCTCAGAGGGGCGGATTTTGCACCAATGTGGGGCCTTAGCAGCTGTGACAGGTAGGTGGTAGATTAGTGAGACCAGTCGATGGTCGGAGAATTCCTTTTTTGTTATTTTGAAGTGGGAGATGTGGGGTTGGAATTTCGCCGGCGTTAGGATAAGGTCGATGCAGGTCATGGACCTTAGTTGGCCGTTGTGGATGTGGGGACGCGTCATGTTTTCAAGCAGTGGGGCATGTTGCGGCAGCACATCCATTAACCCAAGGGTGGCCTTTAGAACGCGCAGTTCTATGTGACCCTGGGGGCATGGGGTGAGGAAGGCCACCAGTTCATGTCACTGACTGGGAAAGAGTCTGGGGGTAGCGGGAGGGATTTGACCAATGAGAAAAATTCCTGACACTCGCGTGAACCATTTGAGGCATAGATGTTGATGATTGCGTGTGCTACATCAGCCCACAAGAATGTGACAATGAGAACTTGGCCATTTAGGAATGTTTCTGGAGATAAAAATTTGAAAAATTATTTTTCTGAATTAGCACCCCACAGTGCTTTGACCAAAAGGATAGGGATGGGAGGAGCATTGTTTTCCAAGCTTCCTCGAACCTCGTGGACAATGGGACTCCTGGATGACCAGAATATCCCTGGGTAAATTGTGTTGTAAAAAACTCAGTTTACTAGCCTGGGATGGGGAGGCCTTGAGTCCAGCGATATTCAATGTTCCTAAAGTGAAGGTTTCCCCCTCGCACCTTAGGTGCGAGGGTGGGCACCTGGGCCAACCAGCCTCCTCTAGATCCCCATGGGCCTTCACAGCAGCACGGGTGTTAGCAGCAATGCTATCAGGGTTTTTGTTAATTTTTGCAGAAAGAGTTGCATTGGCTTTAGCCTTCACTTTTTGTTTTCCCAACGTCAGAAAAATTTTTTGTGGTGCGGATGAGTTCAGTGCACCGTTGAGCAGGTCAAAAAAATTTCTTCCAGTTGGGATGGGTCCCAAGTCAGTTTTAACTGGAGCTTGGGTGCAACAATTGGGTGAGATCAAATCCCCCATTGGATCCTCAGATTGGGTAGCCCAATTAGCATGGGCTTCCCAATCTGATTGGTTGATGGATTCCTGAGTTGCTTCCGCTGTGAAGGTTTTGATGTCCTCCTGGCGTTGTGAGTATGGGATAGCATTAGTGGCTTTGGCCACTTCCTTGGCTGCGGCCCTGCGGGCCTTCTTGGCCTTCTTCCACTCTTGCGGGGAGATAGGCTTTACCAGTAGGTAGCAGCCTTGTGCTCCCCACAGGAAAGCCTCTTTGGTGCTTGCAGTTGGTTCGTAGTGCGCCTCTCCGCTGGCCATGGCCGCTGAGGGGTGCTCTTGGAATGTGACGCTCTCCTTGGTGAGGCATGCGTGCGCCTTATGGCCAAACGCGTCACAGTGGGTGCAAATGGGGGGCGCGCTGTCCACGGTCACCCAGAATGGGTGGGTGGTATGCCCTGCGATATCAATAAAAGTGGAGTGTGGGATCTGGGTTAGGTTCTTCGCGATCTTCTCAGTTGGGGTCAAGACTGTTTTGGCTTTGCCAGTGCACAGGTGTGGCATCAGCGCGAAGCGTTGCATTTCAAAAGATTGTATTTCGCCATATACAGCGAGACCATCTTTCAGGTGTTGTTCCAAAATGTCACATTTTACTGTAGTAGGCAAAAAGTCAAACGTGAGGATTAATTTGGTTCGATTTTGTCCATCTGGTGCATTTAGTTTTGACAACCCGTTGCCCTCGGGGAGGTTGACCACTACACGCACTGCCGCAGCCTCATCTGCTGCCTCTTTGCTTTCAAAACCTAGGTCCAGCCAACCGCATGACATGGAGTGAGGTGTGATGTACACCGCGGTCAGGAGAATTGTGTGCACATCTTCACAAAATTTTCCCATAAGGCTGAAAAAGGGTCAAATGTTTAATTTTATTTATTGTGGGGAAGGCCAACCATGGGACGGACACTTCCGAATATGACTCAGACGAGACAAAACTTAGTACCAGGGGAGGCACCCTCAGAGAAGCGATGCTATCTCTTGTTGCCAGCGGGAACGCCACTTATGGGGAGGGTGAGGGAACGTAAGTAGGGGTCGTAGCCACTATAAAGCACGTGTGGAGGAAGGGGTCTGATTTGATGAACCAGACTGGGAACCTAGAGGAGACCAGCTGTCGGCGACGCGGTGGGAGATACCCAAACATCCACGCTTGAAAGTGGTCCACCAAATGAGACCGGAATCTGTGGACAGCTTCAGGGAGGGTGGGGATGGAGCCAGCGATGGCATCCAAGACAATCGTGTGTATAGTCCACATGGCGATTGCAACCACCAGAGCATGGAGGGAGGGTGGGAGGGGGAGGCCATTGATGAAGCAAACATATCTCTTGACAGACTGAAGGGATGCGTTTGATCCTGGCCTAGCAGACGTTGGACTTCGCGCCATATCACTTTAGAGGTGGGGCACTTCTCCAGGCGGTGGAACAGCGTTCCATACTGGCCACACACGACACAGGATGAGTGTAAAGTGTTAGAGCGCTCAGCTGTACGATACACCCGCCTCAGGCAGCGCCACACATGGGAGCGGACTTGAGGCTGCAACAGAGGATGGTGTGCATATTTCCAGATAGTCTTTTGGGTCTCAGTGGAATAAGGGATGTCCATCATGTCCAGGTAGTCCACCCTGGATAGGACATGGGGCCAAAAGGGGATCACGCCATCATGGATGGGTAGCCCCTGTAACTCTTATGTGAACTGAGGAGAGGGCGGCCTCTTTGGGTTGTATGTCCACTAATAGGAATTCTCCACTCTGCGCTTCGCATGGAGATTAGGATTCGTTTGTAGTGGGTTTTAGTCCCGTGAGGACCTGTGGCCGATGTGTGTGATGCGAGGTATTTCATCAGGGAGTGGGGGTTTGATGGATTGTTGAGGCCCAAGGCTCAGGAGAAGTTGGAGCGGGCCGCGCGGGACCAGTGTTGGGATGGGAGTGTAGGAGTGGTGACGGCCGCGATCCAGGTGCCCAGGATCTTGGCGGCATGGGCTTTGAAGTCAAGCAGGCTCATGCCAGCCATGATGATGAGGGCCAAACATGACCTCTAGCCGTACTGGTGGAGGGCGGCCTGACCAAAGCCATCCTTGCAGCAAAGCATACAGGGATTTGAAGAAGCTTGGGGAGAAGGGGATGGCGTGAGCTCTGAACCAGACTTTGGATAGGAGCATAGAGTTGGCAAGAACAACCCTGCCAGTGAGGGTATTAGGGTGGGCTCTGAGAGAGGCGATTCGCTTCATCACGTTGTCCAGTATATGGCACTCCATTACTGCTGACGCGTATCCGCCTGCCTCCATCCACACGCCCAGATGGCGTACCAGTCCTGTGGTAGGACATTTCACAAAGGGGAGCACCAGTGGAGCGGTGTGTGTTGAGTTAGTAAGGCGTGGATGTGGTCGAGCAGATGGGCCGGGTTGGGAAATACTTGCTGGGGCCCAGCAGTTCTGAAACTGACCAAGGAGGATGATTTTGGTTTTGGAGGCGTTCAGTGCCGCGTTGCTTACCCGGGAATATTCCTGGATGAGGGCTTCAAGCGCGCATGCATCTTTATTATTAGACACCCCCACCACACAATCATCTGCAAATGCCATCATCTTGACTGGGGTTTGGCCTGGCACATGGACCCCAGTGAGTTGGGCATTCACATTTCGCAGTAGTGGGTCAAGGCTGAAGTTGTATAAGAGTGGGCTGAGGGGGTCCCCTTGTCGCAGGCCCCTTTGAGGATGGACTACATCCGTTAGGAAACCTGGGCCGCGCACAGCCATTGTTGCAGATTCCGTGAGCAGCATTACCCAGTTAATGAAGTGGGGGGGGTAGGCGGAATTGATGGAGGCAGGCCCTTAGGTATTCCCAGTTTACTCTATCATAGGCCTTTTGTTGGTCCAAGAATACAATTGCCCCAGAGGCTGTGGACTGACACACATTAGCCACAGATTGCACGTTATCCCAAATTGACCTTCTGGGGATGAAACCAAATTGTTCTGGAGAGATGGTAGCAGATGCTACAGTCCCTAAACGGTTAGCCATGATTTTGGTTAAAATTTTGGTGTCTGTTTGTTAGAAAAATGGGGCGCCAGTTGGCTAAGTCAAGCCTATCCCCTTTCTTGAAGAGTGTGACAGTAAAGGCCTCATGTCCTCCTGGTAGGAGGCACATTTTGAACAGGCTTTGGTTGAGTGAGGCTAGCAGCAATAGGGATATATATTTAAAATATTTTTTGTAGAACTCATATGGAATGCCATCTGGGCCTGGGCATTTTCAGTTTGGCGCACCGCGAATGGCTGTCTATAATTCATTCAGAGTAATTAAATTCATTATTTCTGGGTATCAGAAAACGGTGCGGATATGAGCTCAGTTGAGAAATTCCACCATTTCAGCCAGCTGAATTGGTTCAGCTCAGTATAACTTGGAGTAATATCTTTGCATTTCGATTGCCACTTTGGCTGGTGTGTCCACAATAGAATTATCCGATCTTCGCACCTGTGTGCAGGCCACACTCTGGCATGGTGCAAAATTTTTTTAAAGAAGTATGCGGTGCACTTGTCACCTTTAGTGATGCGTGTGGCCCTGTATTGGACACAAACCCAATGTTTGTGTTGCCTTTCGAGTGCGTTGAGGTGGGCGGCTGCCTCTGCCCACTTCTGGCCCCATGCAGGGCTATATCCTGTGGCTGGAATGTTGGACTCCAAGTGGGCCAATTCTGCCAGCGCATGTGATATAACCACCGATGTGGCTCGTGAGCATCTGGAGGAGAGATGGCGATAGTGGCGGATGGTGTCTTCTTTGAAAGTTGCCCATGTAGAAATGGGGTCCACGCAAAATGGTGCAACAAATGATTTCGCCAAAGTTGCCTCTTCCACCCACATAGAAAATCCTGGTGACACGAGCTCGGGGGTGGATTTTGCACCAATGTGGGGCCTTTGCAACTGTGACGGGTAAGTGGTATGTTATTGAGACCAGTCGGTGGTCAGAGAATTCCATTTTTGTTGTTTAGAAGTGGGATATGTGGGGTTGGAATTTTGACAGCGCTAGAATAAAGTCGATGCGGGTCATGGACCTTAATTGGCCATTGTGGATGTGGGGACACGTCATGTTTTTGAGCAGTGGGGCATGTTGCGGCAGTGCATCCATTAACCCAAGGGTGGCTTTTAGAACACGTAGTTCTACATGACCCTGTGGGGCGTGGGGTGAGGGTGGCCACCAGTCCATTGGTGAGGTTAGCCAACAGTTCATGTCACCAACTAGGAAAGAATCAGGGGGTAGCGGGAGGGATTTGACTGACAAGAAAAATTCCTGACACTCGTGTGCACCATTTGGGGTGTAAATGTTGACAATTGTGTGCGCAACGTCAGCCCATGAGAAGTTGACAACGAGCACTCGCCCATTTAGGAATGTTTCTGAAGATGTGAATTTGAAAAAATTGTTTTTCCAAATTAGCACCCACACAGTGCTTCAACCAAAAGGATATGGATGGTAGGAGCATTGTTTTCCAAGCTTCCTCAGAACCTCGTGGACAGTGGGACTCCTGGATGGCCAGGATATCCATAGGTAAATTATTTTGTAAAAAACTCAGTTTCCTAGCCCGGGATGGGGAGGCTTTGAGTCCGGCGATATTCAGCATCCCTAGAGTGAAGGTTTCCCCCATCGCACCTTAGGTGCAAGGGGTTGGGCCCCCAGGCCCACCAGCCTCTTCCAGGTCCCCATGGGCTTTCACAGCAGTGCGGGTATTAGCAGCAACGCTATTGGGGTTTTTGTTAATTTTTACGGAAAGAGTCGCGTTGGCTTTAGCCTTCACTTTTTGTTTTCCCAACATTGGACGAATTTTTTGTGGTGCGGATAAGTTTGGTGCACCGTCGAGTGGGACAAAAAAATTTTTTGGTTGGGATAGGTCCTAAGTCAGTTTTGACCAGATCTTGGGTGCAGCGATTGGGTGAGATCAAATCTCCCATTGGATCCTCGGATTGAGTGGCCCACTTAGCATGGGCCTCCCAATCTGGTTGGGTGATGGATTCCCGAGTTGCTTCCACTGTGAAGGTCTCCATGTCCTCCTGGCGTTGTGAGTATGAGATGGTGGTGGTGGCCTTGGCTGCTTCCTTGGCCGCGGCCCTATGGGCCTGCTTGGCCTTCTTCCACTCCTGCGGGGAGATGGGCTTTACTAATAGGTAGCAGCCTTGTGCTCCCCTCGGGAAAGCCTCCTTGGTGCTTGCAGTTGGTTTGTAGTGCGCCTCTCCGCTGGCCATGGCTGCCGAGGGTGCTCTTGGAATGTGACGCCCTCTTTGATGGGGCATGCATGTGCCTTATGGCCAAACGCATCACAGTGGGTGCAAATGGGGGGCGCGCTGTCCACGGTTACCCAGAATGGGTGGGTGGTATGCCCTGTGATGTCAATAAAGGTGGAGTGCAGGATCTGGGTTAGGTCCTTCGCAATCTCCTCAGTTGGGGTCAGAACTGTGATGGCTTTGCCAGTGCACAGGTGTGGCATCAGCATGAAACGTTGCATTTCAAAAGATTGTATTTCGTTGTATATGGCGAGACAATCTTTCAGGTGTTGCTCCAAAATGTCACGTTTTACTGTAGTAGGCAAAAAGTCAAATGTGAGGATTAATTTGGTTTGATTTTGTCCATCTGGTGCATTTAGTTTTGATGACCCATTGCCCTTCGGGGAGGTTGACCACTATGCGCACCACAGCAGCTTTGTCTGCTGCCTCCTTGTTCTTGAAACCTAGGTCCAGCCAACCACGCGACATGGAGTGAGGTGTAACGTACACCGCGGTCTGGAAAATTTTGTGTACATCTTCACAAAATTTTTCCCATAGGGCCATTTTTTGGATGTCCAGATACACATGGACTCTGAATTCCACCGACAAAAGTAGCTGGGAATATGGCGTGTTGATGTACTGGTTGCATCGTGCTTGCCACGCGAGTATCTCTGGGGAAATTGTGACCACCAGTTTTTTTAGATTTTTTCTATTCCGCCGGATTCTCTGGGGCGTTTTCAAACGTTAGAGGCTGCAGGCCTTCCGCCTGCTCCTCTTAACTTGCTTGCCCAACTGCTCCCAGACATGGGCGCAGACTAATCCCCTCTATGAGTTTATCAAACTAGATTTAGTCTTGAATTGAATAGGTTGCAAAAGTGTTTGCAACGAGAAAGAAAAGTTTGAAAAAGGGTCCAATTATAGTAACCAACATAAGCCCGATTTACCTGAAAATAAGCTTGGAGACTATGTTATGTACTATCATTCTCAGTCTGGTGGGTGAATAGAGAAATTGAATTTAAATGGTTGGGTCCTTATTGAGTTAAAATTCTTGAGAGAGATTAAGTAGTCAATTGTTCATGATTAGACTCTATTGTTGAAAATTAAGTCCTTTTTATTTTTTGAAAATTCATCCTCCTCTGAGATTGAACTTTGAAGGGAAGTGTCAAAATTTTGCAGACTTCTTTTGTCACTGAATTTACTGCTTCAAATATTCCTCTTCCAATCGCTGAGGGGAATTTAGAATACATTCTAATCAAGTCTTTTAAACATGATCACGCTTATCCTTGTCAAGTAATCTCAGAAAGTTCGTTCTCTTAGAGATTAAAAAAATCTGATCAAAGGCGAGCCTCTAAAAACCTATAGTTATTAAAACTTTTTTAAAAATTAAAATTGAGTCCAATTGCGAGCTATTAACTATTATTATATATACACCTTTTATTTTTGGAGAAACCATCATTTTCCTTAAAAGAATACTTTCCATTTTTGAAGTGTAATTTGAAACTTCAAAAATATTGGCAAATTAAGCTGCAGAAGCTAGACAAGTTAGGTGTCAAATTACTTCATTGGGGCTATTAAAACCCACCCAAATGCTAAAAGGGCTCTGAAATACCCCAGTTACATTTTAACGAGCAATGAAAACCATCTTCAGTGACCTAAAACTAAGTGAAACCTTAATTATTTGTAAGTTTATAACATTTAATATTGGATATTTGTTAAATCTTAAAACAATTAGAGGAGGTGTTTCGTTGACTTGCTTCATCCAACGTTAAAAAACTCCATAGATACTAATTAAGGATTAGTTAGAGTACCTTAGATTTGTAATAGACGCTAAGGGGTTAGGACATCAACCTGCTAAGATAGAAGCCATTGGTAAAATTATATAGCTATTTAAAAAAACGTGATGTACAAGTCTATTAGATATGGTCAGGCAATAATTCAATTTTCACTAACTTTATTAGTATTAAATAACTGCTTTTTAGACTTTTTAAAAAAATGGCTTCACATATATTTAAAAGTGCCGCGTGCATTTGATACCTTCAGGATGGCGTTGGATAATACCTTGGTTCTACAGAGCCCAGACTTTCTAGAAAAAAATTCATTTTAATGAGCAATGTTTCACTCTCTTCATTAGGAGAGATATTGTCACAATAAGACAATAACAGTGTGGAGCGCCCAGTCGCCTATTGCAATCAAAGACTAAAAGGTTACAAGAAAACTATATCATCGCCAAATTGTAGTTTTTAGTCATGATATAAGTATATAAGCAATTTTTGGGTGTGCCTCCATAGAATAAAATTCCAAGTTGTGACTGATCATAATATTTACGCTGGCTACAGAAACTTTGGAAACCAGAAGAACGTCTAGCACGATGGGCCCTTAAGTTCCAAGCCTAAAACTTCCCAATATCCCTCACCCTGGCGCAAAACATCAGAAGGAGGACTGTCTATCAAGTAACCAACTGTTGACTCAATAACGAATCTCAAAGACTTAGTTACAACAAGAAGTTCAGGTCAATATCTAATGAGCCACTGCGTATAAACAAGCGCTGGACAAGATTATGGACAACACCTTATGGAAAACAGAAAACTTCTAAAAAATTTTGATGGTGTTGACATAAATTTTCTAAAACCATTAAACGGCACATTTATCATCATCAATGAACTCAAGGCGGTAGGACATGAGGGTCTGCAAAATATGTGTCTGAAAATTGCTTTTCCAATTAGTTGACTCCGCTAGTGTTCCAGGCCAACCAGTATGGAGACTGGTTGACCCTTTGCCATTTCACCTTCATTGGCGTACCCACCCCCTATAAGTCTGCGTCCAACCCACCAACACATCAGACCAATGACTTCGCCTTAGCCCCAGGGTCCTTGGTGTGCTCTGGAGAGTCCTGCCCCCATCCTGGGCAGCCAAGGCACTCCTGCGCTGCCCCACCCTCCTGACCCTTTGCCAACCCATCTGGGCATGCCTTAGCAAGTCCATCCCTCATCCTGGGTGGCTATGCACTTCCACGCTGAACCCCTCAGGGCTGATGGCCAGTTGGCACATTGTCATTGGTGGCCGGTTGGCCATGTTCCTGCCATTTCCTCATTGGAGGAGGTATGGAAGCTGGCAACATTGGACACTCCAGGCGCATCACCACGCGCCAACTTAGATCTCTAGTCCCATCTTCTCCTAATCTATCAGACTAAGTACTAACAACTAAACTAACATGGGAAAAAGAGAGATCTTTATTTGGAGGTTAGAATAACTATTATTACTATAGGCTACTGCGCCTATGAAACCCCTTATCCATCCAAACTGGAACTCTGATAAATCATCATTTATTCATTGTAGAGATTCCCTCCTTATCCGCTCGTCTAGATCACCAAATATTAGATTAAGTTGATCCATCCTTGACACAAGTTGCCATTTGATTGTACATAAATAAAGAATATAATTATAACTTCAAGCATCCTTGGAATGAGTCATTGGTGCTCCAAATTAGTCATCAGAATCATAGTCGATCAAATGGTAACAAATACTTAGGCTTTCCACTAAAAAATTCCCACAAAGACCCACAAATGGCATTGAGCGTCAAACGCAGATTCTGCCAAACTTAAACCAATTTATATAACGATAATATCAAACTATGCGATTAGCCAGCAATCACGCCCAACTAACTGACACACTAAAGCTGATATTATTGGGAGGAGTCCATCTTTTTAATTTCTTGACATTTCCCCACACTTAACCATATGGTATTCCTTCAGCCCAACCCACCCCAAAGTGGCTAATCATACCCACCGCCCCCTCAAAGAAGCGCTGGTCTGAACCAGCGGCTCTTGCCACCTCCTAACCTGTCCTCCAATTCCTTGAGCCAGCCCACTAGCAAAGCCCCCTGTAGTGATGTGACATGGGTGAAAGTTCACCGTCACCTGTGCCATTCCGCTTAAGGCTTTGCCAGGCATACAGCTTTTTCACATCTTGGTGGAGCCCCATGTCCGCGTTATTAGGGTCGCTCCATTGACTTAGGTCAAGATATTGTAGGGAATTTGTTGATACAATCATTTATTAAAATGAGTATCAAAATATGGCGAAAAGTTGCATGTGAGATTCATTATGGAAAGATAGATTTGAAGAAGCGGAAGTAGAGCCTCCCAACTCTACTCCGCTCAACCTTTTCCCTGGTTGTTCAAGGCAATAGGTACTGCATTGACATTCAGTTGACCTGGAAAGCTAGCTGTATAATGTCCTCGTTGGCTGAACAAGAAACAAGTATTTGTAAAAGGAACTCGTATCTCTGCATCCCACCCATAGCTCCAGGTCTGAAATTAATTGAGAAATTGTAACTTATCTGAGGATGAGCTGTTGATAATGAGGCTGAAAAGAATTTGCCAAAGCGTTAAAGGGTCAAGTATCCCCCAACGGATTATACCCAAGTCGTTGTTGCTCCAATACTGGCAGTGATTTGATAAGCAGTTGCTTGGTCTTTCCATTCCACATTGGGAGCACTAAAAGTGGTGGATAGAAGGCATAAATGACTTACGATTTTTAGTAGCTCCTCATTTTTGTCAATAAAGTATGACATAGCATTATACAGTTTTTGTTATCGCTTGACAGCTGCTGTCATTACTATGCTTAACTCCTCGCTAAATAAGATATTTTCTCCCAACAACACATGAGACTCCGCCATAAACCACTCCACAAACTCCAATAAAGACTCATTTTTTCAAAACTGAATTGTCAAAAACTCTGTTTTGCACTGAGCCATTTTTTCTCTGCCCCCAAACAGATGGATCATAATGTCCTTCACCTTGGGTTAAGTTTCAGTACTATTAGCAATGTAACATGAAACCTGGCTGGCACATGTGACATTTAAAGCGTATAACAATAGTTTAGATTTCCGCCAATCAGAAGCCCCCTCTATGGAAAGTTCAAAAATGCTTGAAAAACCCAAGTATGCTTCCATCACGGTTAAGTGAGGCAGCTTGTTACTGAAGATCTCATCCTCCTTAACAGCCTTATTTAGTTTACACTATGCACATTATAGCTGCTTGGTAGTGCTGCCCAAGTGGTCAGCAAGTTGGTTGACTTGGTCACCCACCAGATGCAGTGGTGAAACCCTGATGAGCTGCTCAGTTATATTTTTATTCTTGGAAAATCTTTTTTGAGTTGGATTAGTGTATCTAAGGTAAGCTCTAGCTCTGCGTATTAAGGTAATGGAACAAACTGAGGTAGTCCCTCGTCAAGGCGAGCTGGTTGGGCCGTTGTTTTAAAATATAAGCTTTTTAAGTAATAGTCAATGGGCCCCTTAGTGAGCACCACTTGTAGCTTTTTTGTTGAGTTTTTCTGATTCCGCAAAATGGGTTATACAGGGTAAACCCACTGAGCAACGGACAAGTGATATGAGGATCGCTTGCCCTTAACAAATAATATTAATAAAGGCTTTTTAAGAAGCTATTATCCAAACAATATTACTTTATTTAATATTCAAACTAACAGCTAATTCCATTGATTTCCTACTACTTCCTAAAACTTTGTGTAAAAACCCTCTCCCTTCTCACTCTTACTATCAACTCTTAATCTTTGGTATTCCTCAGCAAAATTAAAATTCTCCACTTAGTAGACTCTCGATTTGCTATGGTCTAGGTGTTTAGTTTGCACATTAGGGCTTTGGCTAAATTCCCCAAATTTGCTGAACCTCTATTTCTTCAATTGAACTCACTGCACATAGACTTACTCAATTGCTCAACCTTGAGGCTTGCCTCAAATTTAATCTATGATCCTCCAGAACTATAGCTTATTGCACAGTCATATCGGAACTTCAACAATATGCTAAAGGTTTTAAATCTTCAATACTATTGTAAGGTTATGCACTTTCTTATTTTTTAAATGGTCTCTTGATGTCACCATGTCATATGGAGAAGCCTTTACATAAAAAAGACCTCAAACTGACTAGTGAAGCCCCGGTTTGTGTGGCATATTGTATTAACTGACGTCAAGAGCTCCTTACCTATGGGCACAAACTACGCCAAGTGCATCGCGTTGGCTATAAATCACTTAAAAAAGTTAGAAGCACAAGTGAATTTATACCTAGGTGCTGTGAACACCGCCAAGTCCTCGTGCAGTGCATCATTTAATGGTGCAGCTGCCCTCAATTTATCCTCAAAAAAGGTGACTAACTTCACTTTTCATGTAGTACCCAAGTTGAATAATTAATTGCCATTCTCGGGGTTCTGACAACACCCTATCACTCAGATTCATATGAGACCATAAAGATCATCAACAGAACACTAGTAACCATACTTTTGAATATTTTTAATGGACCAGCCATTATTATGATGTTTAATTCTTTTCACCACTGTGTTTGCTTATATAATCAGCTATCACTCTGAAACTGGAAAGAGTCAATTTAACTTCTTTATAGAAACTTCCATCCCTGTCACCATTACTCTTATAAAGAGGGCACCGCCAATTTAGAGCTATATCTCTGCCTATCAAATCTAATCTCCACGCAGATTTATCTCAAAACCAAACCCTCCTCTAAACTTTTGGCTAAAAAAGTTATGGATCATGATACCAAACTACAAAAATTGGCAGAACTACCACAGTTTGATATAGGAGATAATGTGATATATCATGACCTTCATGGGTTCAGTTGGAGAGGCAAACTGGTAAGCATATGGGTCAGATCCTTTGAGATATTAAAAGGAACATCCGATATTGCCTACACAATAGAGGAGCTAACTAAGGAACGTGGTGTTAATTAATCCATGCCAACTTCCTCTTAGCATACAGGAAAATAACTAAGAAGAAGAAAGAAAAGGAAGTATGTAGAAATAGAATGGAATAAAATGAAATGATAACAAAAGGAAATAAAAAAGAAGAAAAGGTAAAAAATAAACTGCAAATAAATAAAATTTATAAACTGAAATACATAAAGAAAAATTTTGAGAATTTTTTATTCATAATAACAGATGACTCTATTAGTGTGCTTGGACAAACAGTATGAAGACTTATGGCCCTTGCTCTTTTGATATAATTGGTGGCCTTTTCTTACAGGACCTCAGGCAACTCTCCAATCCAGTTGGACACCAACTTCACCCTAGCAGATTAGCCCTCTTGGTGGGCACTGGCGGTTCTCCCCCATCCTGAGGGCCCTGACCCGTTGCTTCTCCACCTCATGAATAATCACCGCTTGTCCACTACTGGCTTCACTGATTGGGCCAGTCTTATGGTTTTTCTGTAATTCCAGGTTGTGAGTTGGTTGTGCTACCCAATCCAGGTGTGTTCACCCTGCACCTAACCTCTGGGGATCTCACATTCCTCCTTCACCAGCCAAGCTAAACTACATCCACTTTAAATACTAAAAGATGTAGGTATCCACAATTAATTAAAGAAATCTAAGATTGTATTTGAAGCGTTTCTTATTAAGAGAGAGATCAAACCAATTATAGTCATTTCTTTCATTTCCACATCATTATCATTCATTACCTGCATTGTCAGCACTCTCACTGGAAATTCTCCCTGCTTAGCATTCATCAGCACTCTCACTAGCGATTCTCCCTTCTTAGATTTGGCAACACTCTCAATGGTGATATCTCTCTTCTTAACTCATCATCCTTGGATTTCCATATTTATGGTGATCCTCAATTTTTCATTATTAATATAATTATATTGTCATCCATAGAATAAGTCGCCAGTGTCAAATTTAACCTAATTGATGTCAGGGACTGTTCAAATACTCTCATGAAGTCAAAATGAAATTTGACTTGTTTAGATTATTATTAATTGGTTTAACATCCTCAGCATAAGTTGCCTGTACTTAGATTTGGGGCAGTGAAATCATTGTCATACAATTGATAAAGAATACATCAACCCTTGGGTTGGGACCATCTAGTACTAAAAAAAAAGAATACATCAAGCTTTCCGCTGGAAAATCCCATACTGACCCGCAATGTGGAAGTTGAAGTCAAGCTAGGATTCAGCTGAATCCAAATAATTATTTAATTGGTTTACATACTCAGCATTAGTCACTGGTGTGCAAATCGACTGAAAACTCTATCAAATCTTTCACAATACTTTTGATGACAAATTTAAGCAATTCACTGTCATAATTGATGATATACAGTGCATATAAAAGATTACGGGACTAACGTTTTAAAGACACTACTTTACAAATAAATAAACTTTCTTTTATCATAATTTAACATACGACCTTTCCCTCTCTATACATATTTATATTGCTAAAACAATTGTTAAAAGGTATGCACATAGTTCCTATTTTGTATAACCATGTTTAAACCAGCTTTCACATTCTTCTGAATTTTCTCTACTTTATCAAAAAGGATGAACCTTCAGTGCCACCTTCATATTATAATTATCCACCCTATTCACCAGATTTGGCTCTGTCTGACTTCTTTCTGTTCTTTAATCTGAAGGTGGCACTGAAGGTTTATCCTTTTGATATAGTAGAAACAATTCAGAAGAATGTGACAGCTGGCTTAAACATGGCTATACAAAATAGGAACTTTGTGCATACCTTTTACAATTGTTTTAGCAATATATATATGTATAGAGAGAAAGGTTGTATGTTAAATTATGATAAAAGAAAGTTTATTTATTTGTAAAGTTGTGTCTTTAAAACGTTAGTCCCAGAACTTTTTGAATGCACTGTGTATTAATTATGTTGACATCCTCAGTCTCAGTTGCCGGTGTCAAGACCCACCAATTTCATATTGGGGACAATTTCCAATACTTCAATAATCCAGCGGATCAAGAAATCTCAACCCAACCAAATGGGGAGCTTAAAATGGGGTTATTATCATTAAATATGAACTCAAACTGAATAAAATAGTTGGCAATTATCCCTGACTAAATAATACACTAAGTTCGTTAATATGTGAGGAATATCGCCTAAAAATTCCAACAAATAATAATATGACTATGACACTAATATACAATATTTGCCAACAATAATCTAATAGCTAAAGCTAACAAAAGATTGATACACTCACTCCTGAATTATGTTTAGATTTGTCACCATTTTCATCCTTTAGAAACTTCTGTGGCAACCATTAGTAAAACGCCACTTTGTAAACTTCCACCTATGTTTATTGGACAACCTGGATGCTACAGGCGCCACAACTTCTCCTTGAATGGGACAAGTCAAAACTTGGAGAGGGTGGCATTAGCAGCAATTCAGGGTTGGTACGCTCTTTGGAAGGGTAGAGACTTCTGTGGACAGCTCAAAGGGCAAACAAGAACTAGGAGCACATTGGTTACAATGATGGAAAAGTATAATGGCAGAATGAAAATCAAAATTAGACACATTCCTGGGCAACCAAGAGAAAACCCCAAAACCACAATCATTAAATGCGCTTTGAGAAAACTAAGAATAAGTGATGAACTCTGGAAGGAGTTCACAAAATGGTTGGGCAACTTGAGCCTCCACTATGGGAGCACTTTCTACAGAAGGGACATTGAGAAAATTTTGAATCAAAATAGAGTCAACTCATGCATATTTCCTCATCCCATCAATTTAAGATTAGGAAGCTGGGTGGGGCAACAGATGAATAAATATATTTAACCTTTCTCTTTAGATTTATTAAAAAGGAATTGCGCCACGAGTATACTAATGCTCCATCAAAAGGATGAACGTTCAAAAAATTATATGACTGAGCAATAGGTTTGAAATATTTCAATAAAGGTTGGCCGCTAAATTGGCGACTAAAATAATATATTATATCTGAAAGCTGGTGGCTAATTGCTGATGATACTCTATTTAACAGAGAATAGAACGTACATATATAGCTCTAATGAAAACCCCACTATTTAATAGATTATTGAGATAATTAGCACTTCAAGTTTGCAGACTCCAGTACATGGCAAAATTCAAATACACTATGCAGAAAACCCAGGTGAAGAAAGATGAGAAAACATAGCAATAAGTATAAGAGCAGCGACAAAAAGCCCATGTGGAAGAGGTAAAGAATGTCAACTTGAGAAGATCAACTGATAGTGTGACTCTGCTGATGAAAAATAGATCCAAGAGAGTTTTATGAGATTTGGTGAGTAAGACTTTACTGATAATAAAGAGAGAGGTTATTTAATAGGTTATCATTTTGTTTAATTAAATATTACTGTATAGCAGGATTCGGTTTTTTTCCTGTAACAATAACATTAATTACCATAATTCAATTTGAACGGTAATTTTTGATAATCACACAGGAGAGATAGGCGAATTCAACAAATCCCATTTAAACTGGGTGATATCTATATCAGAAAATGGACAAAATAGTGCGCTGAAGGGCAAGAAACGCTCTGGAGGGGGACTGGTAATTAATGCCGCCAAGAAACCACAAACTCTGGCACCATCCAGGTTTGTGGAGTTCACCACAAAACAAAATTTATACATGGAAATCTAATATGCCCAACACCTATCAAAGATAGAGCTTGGGCTCCGACTTTTCCTAGGAGTTGATTCTCCAACCCTGTGGGAGAAAGTGGGCAAGACACAGGCCTCCCTTTTTCTCACGTGATGTAAGTTACCACCCATACCATCTGTCAGAATTTGGACCTATCAGGGAGCACCAGTGTTGAATGCAGACCTGGCAGGTAGCACCAGTAAAGGCTTTAGTTCCAAAGTTAGAATAAACTGGTGCAATGAAGACTATCAGAACTATTACAACTGATTATTAAGACTCAGAAGTAATAAACACAGTGTTGTAATTATAAATATTAGAATTCAGTCCTCCTTTATTGTAAATAGTTAGGAATATTTATAAAAATAGTGGAAAAATTCATATCATATAAGGGATAATATCTTTTGTATCAGATAACTGATATCTTTATCATCAGATCTGATAAGTTCATTATTAAATAAGATATCATTTTTGTTTAAGTTGTACCATTCTCAAAATGCTAATTATATCTAAATTTTGAAAGGAATTGATATTATTGTAAACTATACAACTCAATTGTAATATCAGGAAAGTGATTTTGAGATGCTAATTGAATTAAAAACATCGATGAACTGCATAGTAGAGCAGTTTGGATTGGAATTGATAGTGCACTGCACACAAGCAAGTTGAAATATGTAAATTATATATAAATATAATATCGCCCAAAAGCGATTATGCTTAATGGGGGAAACCCCAGGTCAAGGATTTACTAAATTGGGTTAATTCCCAACACCATCCAACAGCAGCTGGATTGATATGGGCTTTGAAACTGAAGAAGATGAAGACGCTTCCAAAAAAGTCTGCATTGAAATTGCGCTCCCCAAGGGCAAACAAATTGTGCGCACTGCATGCACCAGATGGAACAAAGTGAACAATTTGTTTATCTCCTTTAAATCTCTGCCTACCAACCTTCCCTGCAAGGTAATTGAGGAGGAGCTCTGACATAAACTTGCCATCTATAGAGTAATTAACAACTTGAACTGCAGCAGTTTCACCTGATGCCTAACCTGTGCACAGGAAAGGCAATTGTTGTGATCAACTCAAACCTCAAAATGGATAGGGACCTCACAAAAATCCCACAAAAGTGATGTTTCACCTCCCAGATGGGGAAGTGTCAAAAATATTCTGCGTCACACCAGAACGTGCACCGCCTATCTGCAACCACTGCAGCGCATTGGGGCACAAGAAACATGTTTGCCCCATGAAGATGGGCATTTTGGCCCCAGACTTCTGAGATGACGCCTTGAACAAAGATGATGAAGACTTCACCAAAACTATTTGACAATAACCACTCCTTCCTCTGGGGAGAGGATGGGCAATACATTCTCATAGACCCAGTATCACTTAAATTACGCAAAATGGTACAGAAGGCCCGCAAAATGGGCAGCGGACAAGGCTGCATCACTCGCGGCCTCCTCCATTGCCCCCAGCCAAATTCAGGTGGACATATGGGAAATCAACTGAGCCAACCAATCAGAGTAAAATGCCCAAGCTGAGGAGGGCATGGAGGGTATTAACTGAACCGCCCAATCAGAGCATAATGCCCAAGCTGAAAATTTTCTCAACAATTTGACTGTATCACCACATGGTATCAATCAAGCAAACTTAGTAGGACAATTTAGCTCCACAATAGGCGAAAATGCGGGAACCAATTCTACAAATTTGACGCAGTAAAATCACAGAAACCAATCAGCACATCGCATTGGACTACCATGAGTCATGAGTGGAAATTATCAACTCAAACCCTAAAAACTGCAAAACCTGCACAAATGTGACACAGGGTAAGGAATTGGATGATAACTCAGAGTGGACATACCCAATGCTACGGAGAAAGCTCAAGGAATGTCGCGCTGGGTTAGGGCCAGATGGCCCTTAAAACTGCTCCTGAGGCGCTGTGGGCACCTCAGTGTCAATAGGGCTACTAAACATTATGGGATCCAGGGCTCAAGCGTCCCAAGCCAAAAAGCTGGACTTCCCTCAAAAACTTCCTATAAATATCTTGGCCAAAAAACCCACTTCCTACAGGGGAAAGAGGGATCCTTGTCATCCATGGTCTCACTATTCCAATTGGTATGGATGTCCTACTGTGGGGTGGTCATCCAAAATAACAAAAATTAAAGATCACTAACTCCTCCTCATATCCACATAGTTGCGTCCTGGTAGCTATGATCACAAGCTAAGAGACCACAATTTTAATAGCATAAATCTATGCACCATGCACTGCAGACAAGAGGAAACAATTCCTTGAAACCGTCCCAACACTCACCCACCCACCAGATACCATCCTGTTGGGCGACTTCAACTGCAAAGATAACCTTAACATTGACCAATGGCCTAACCTCAGGGGATACCAGAAGGGCACATTTAATTCTGTGTAATGAAGGCATCCCTTGGCCTACATGATTTCTCCCCCCAAGTCACCACTCATTCCCCACATGACCCTCCCCAACATATATATGGGAACGCTCATCTCGATGAGCTGCATCAACTTCATCCTCACCCCAAAACCAACCAATCGAAAAAATTTCTAACAACTCAACAAAAAAGATCAATTTCTCCAACCACGAACTCGTTTCAGTGCAGCTTTCACCAACCCAAACTCCCATAAAGGCGTTGACCTTAAGGAAACTACACCCAGAAAACATATAATTGCCTAAAATAGCTGACTGGGTTGAACACAAGGACATAAACCCAGAATCTGCAACCCCATCTATATCAGACCCCATTGAAAACTGGGCAAATTTCAAAAGATGAACTAATAAACAAAAGTCGCCATCCCGCCTCACATAAGTACACTGCTGACACATCTACAATTAGGCGCACCACGGAGGAAATGCCCAGGCCCTGATGGGATACCCTACAAATTCTACAAAAACTACTAAGCAAATCTCCCCACTCCTCTTGGAATCAGTGAACTGGTGCCTTCTGGAGACACGCCACCTACTTAGCGGCCAGGACTCCTATATCATAACCCTGTTTAAGAAGGATGACAGACTGGACCTGGCCAACTGGTGCCCAATTGAGTTCTCTAACTCTGATGCAAAATTACTTACAAAAAGTTTAGCTACCCGAGTAGGCACAATAGCCTTCAAAGTCCTGTCACCCAATCAGTTTGGGTTCATACCAGGGAGTTCAAGCTGGATCAATATGCACTTCATCGCCAACATATACCAGTCCAAAGCAACTAGATCCCTGATATTCCTAGACCAGGAGAAGGCATATGACGCGTTAGTTGGCCGTACCTGAAGGAATGTTTAAGCGCCTTTAAACTCCCACCCAGAATCATAAACTGGGCGATGCTACTTACAGAATTTGCATCCATGGCTGTATGCGGCCCTGGCTTCCTAACTAACAAGATCACACCACACAGAGGGCTCAACAATGGGCCCCCTCAGCCCACTGCTTTATAACTTAAGTTTTGATCTAAACCTTCATGTCAATGACTCACGTCTCATTGGCATAACCGCACAAGGTCAATAAACAATCAAGATACTACCCTTTGCAGATGACTTCTTGACAGGTATTTCTAACAACCTTGATGCCTGACAGCTGGAATGTACCCTAGAGAAATATTCCATTGTGCGCAACGCGTCGTTCAACAAAAGGAAAATGGAAAGAATCCCCCTAAGCAAGTACACTAACAACTGGGCCACAGCACCCAAACCTCAAAGCCCCCCACAAAGGAACAACCCACTCATCCTACCATTTGCATCATCTCCTACAACCAACACTGTCCGCCACCTTGAGATATGGCTGGAAATATGAGGGAATGCCAATGAGATAATTGATAACAATCTACTAAAGTAGGTATCCAACTGTGTCGCCTCTCTAGGGGAAGATCCCCTGGACTAACATGGCGAGTAAAAGTTGCCAACTCACTCATACTTCCGATGCTGTGGTTCCCCGCACACACAATCTCCTTCTCACCTACAAACATATCCTCAATCCGAGCACTTATCCAGGGATGGATGTGACCTGGGTCCTGGCTACCTGCACAGGTGGAAACTACTCTTTGGCCCACACTCCAGCAGATGCATTGGCCTAATAGACTCTGAGGTCCACGCCAACTGCATATTGGGCACCTGGATAAAGGAGATCCTAGCCCAGACCTCCCACAAGAACAATGGTCTATAGGGACGAGGGCCAACTTTGCACAGGCTCTCAAACTATCCAACCCACACAATCCGTCCAGCCTGCTCACATACAATGTAAACCGCCCCAATGCAGTGAGCCCGTATGGAACCCCTCACTTCAAACGCCTCCTCGCACCATTCAGCAAATGGGATGGTCTGTCGCTCTCACAGGCACTAGTTACAGAAGGGGAAGACCCAGAGCTCACTTCATGCTAAGGAAACCAAAGGACCACCCCAGAAAGACACACACATGACGTGGCCCCATTCATTGTGAGAATCGACTACCTAGAAGCTTTAAACATCCCATAAGATCTCACAAAATAGAAGGTAATATGGAGGCTAACACATCATCTACTCCTCCAGCCAAGGGTAAGAGCAAACACCTAGCGTTGACTCAGAAGAACTTATAAAACAGCAGATCGCTTCAATTCTCTTCATGCAGCATGCGCGATGTGTGGAGGGGATGGCACCCTACACCACCGCCTTGAAGCATGACCCATCTAGAGCCATATGGCGGGAAGTTGCGCGTCTGTTAAGAACCCAAAATGGCCAGGATTCTTTAATCTATAGAAGCCTCCTCGCACTCCAACTTGAATCCCTGATACACTCACTCTACCCACTGATAGTCGCTATTGCAATGTGGACAATCCTCACCGTAGGACTTGATGCCTTCAAGTGAACTTTACCCACCATCCATTGGACAATCAGCAGATTTCCCCTACACCTAATAAAACACTTTCAAGCCTTGGTATATGGATATATGAGGCCGAGGCAACAACAAATTGTTGAATCATGGTTCCCAGTCTGGTTTCTGCATATAGACCCTTTCCTTTACACCTGCTCCATAATAGGGAAACCCCTTCAGAGTAAGGCATTCAACCCCTCTATACCTGGCGGTACTGGCTGACAACAGGGGTATCTCGTCTACTCTGGGATGCCTAAATCTTGCTATACTTCACCTCCACCTATCCTATTACATATATCATTATTGTCCATCCCCTGGTCTTTACCTCAGTTAAAAGAAATGTATTGCAGGAATGCAATCGTCATATTGCCTACAATTACATCATTGATATCTTAGTTTTTAAACTTACGCTGGACATTACACACATAAACATTATACGCTGGAAATTCAATACTAGGTATTATGGCGCTAGCTTAATTTTCCAATAGATTATAAGTAGAACTATATCCAAAAAGTAAAGGCCCTAGCAATAATTATTCAAATCATTGATTTAAGGCATAGTTTTAGTTTTAGTTTTAGTCAGTAATTTAGCTTCTGGTTTTTAATAACAACTTAATTACATACATCCATTTTTTGAACAAGCAAGTGGGGTTTATCCTAAGGGCTTTGGATGGGATCAAAAGTCCAATAATCTGTGATGATTTTTAAATCAGTTTAAACAGAGCTTCTTTTAGTTTACTTTTGTGATAATACAATCTGGGATATGGGAATCTTCTCCTACTAAACGCTAATAATTACTTTAATTATTTTTATCAAAATCATATTTGGAGTTCTAAGAAAAAATCGGCGTATTTCACAATTAACTCAACTTACTTACCTTGTTCAATGGTCAATCTATCCACTATCAAAATATATTGAGAACCACAATGGGAGATCTCTTATTTCTAAAAATAAAAGCTTCCAGAATCTTAAACGCTATAACTATAAAAAATGTGTTAAAGCCAACTTTAAGCTATTATTGTGCTAGATCACATCATTTGAAGATAGGCAGTCAAAAATTTAACGACAGATAATAAACTAACCTAACTAAGGATTTTGAACTCCCTGGCAATTTTTGTATCTTATTAAATTGGGTAGTCTAATGCTTGTGTTTCTAACAGAACTATAAGCAAAATATAAGCTCTTAAACCCTAGTGCTTATAAAACCTTACAATCTTGCGTTAAACAAGTTTTAGTTTTGGCAAATATAAGAAAATCTCTTATAGACAAAAAACAGCAGTGGTTGCAGCCACACCAGAGGGTCTTGAACATGGTAGTCAATTTGGTTAATAGCTTAATCTTATTCTATTAGGCATTTCATGCCTTGACGCCCTACTAATTGTCCATAAAGTTTTAAATACCAAGGAAACAAGGTTCCATATAAAAGGATTAAAACATTAGCTGCTAGACCACAGCATCGTAGTAACAAAAGAATTGGTTCATCCAAAAAGTAGCTCATAGTTAGTGTTGTCAAGGGTCACAGAAGAGGTAACCTATAACAGTTTGATGAATAGAATAGGAAGTTAAAAGTAAAACCAAGATCTTTTACACTGGTATTTCTGTCCCTAAAACCCTTATATCATTTCAAAGGTATTTTGAACCTTTACAGAGACCCTGATTACCAAGCTCACAATACTGAGAAAGAAAAATTATAAGCTAGGCAACTCATTAGAAGAAGCATAAGTAAAGTCACTATACTTAATGTTTTATGCAGACAATTTTTGCTCTCCATGGAGATGACGCAATTATATATATTAAGTGAATAACCAGGATTAGGTAAAAGCAATACAGAATCATCAGATCTAAGTGCCATTTATGCACTCTGACAAATATTTGCTCATTTTCATCACGTTGTTCAAGCATTTGTTATAGGTATACCCTTGTCCTTAGCAATTATTATATGTGACTCACCTTACTTTATTGCTTTAATAAAAATTACTTACATTTTGACTAGAGACCATATGTCACTTAAGCTCTTTTCTAATATACTAGGGGCTTATAGTTAATTTTTTAGATTTCCCATATCTATGCAGATTTTTGCTTAGTTCAATTATGATCAATCTAACTTTAGGCCGTGACTGGTTGGCAAAATAAATTGTGGTGAAACATGTTATCAGGATTAGAGATATCATTAAAGCCAAAATCCCTGATCCCAGATTAAGCCCCAACTGATTGACTTTTTAACAAGCACAGACAGAATTCTACCCTGAAGGCACCAAAAAAGATTTGATTAGGAAGTATCATGCATATAAGAATTGATAAAATACCCTCCAGGAATTTCATTTCGCTTCCCAAATCACGAGAGGCGCTGCCCCCAATCTGTGGTCATGAGTTTGGCGCAGTACAATGAGGGCACATCCATGAAATCAATTTGAAAGGCAGTAAGAGATCCTGATCTCATAGGGCCGCATATGTTCCTGAGGCACCATGACCCATGCGCCTATAGATATCAACGCTTTCAAACACAATAAAGTAGTATGTATTCTCTTCATCTTTTAGTTTTTTCCCTCTCCTCAAATTTTCATCTTGATCTTATTTTTAGGACTTTAGGCAACCGTTAAGAGGACTGTTACACTTTGAGAAGTGGTCTTGCTACAGTGGGCCAAAATTTTCTAAGTGAAAACATCTATCACTAATAATGGAGAATACTAGCAGTCACAAAGATCAATCTGTTGATTGGTCAAGAAGCATTGCTTAATGGATTAATAACTTGTGGTATGAAGTGCCACTCATGCATCCTGAAAGTCTAGAAGCTTGGGCCACAATTAGTTCTTTTTACCCTCGGTTAACGGATATCTATATCAACTTCAATATGAGAACCTTAACGACATTGTCCAGCAGCTAATATACAGCATATACTCCACGGGTGCCCACTCCAGCTGCTCCTGCGTCTCCTCTGTTCCCTCTATCATGTGGGACCTTTATATCTCTGCCTAGCTGCCAGCTTGAGAACTCACCCTGGGAACTGAACGCTACCTGGAACTTTTTTCACCTGGCTATTAATCATTTTCTCCACTTAGTTGAGTTGCGCCATCATGAAGTTTCCTGACAACTGGAGTTCACTCAAACCATATACTCCGAGTCATCACTTTTTATAACGCTGCCTTCTCCTTTGTCTATGACAACCGTGAGCCATCATCATCAACTTATGACCAATCAATGAAGCCTGAGGCCAAGTTGCATTTTTGGATAGCGTGATCTCTTGCTATTTCAAGGATCAGCTGCATCAAAATTTTTAACTCTTTGAGGTTACTCGGAAACAACGCCTTCATCAAGTTGAAGATTCTGTTTGGTCCCTGCAATAATACTATTGGGAGCTGTCCTCTCGAGATTAAGCCTCCAGGAGTGAAGGATCTGAAGGGCCTAGGGGCCCAAAGCCCCTTAGGACGTGTGGTATGTGAGGGATCTGAAGGAACTGAAGGTTATCATGAACCTCAAGGGCCCTCAGGTCCCATGGTACATATTTCCAGAGACCCTAACAATTTTGACAAAAGAGTGTTAGCAGAACTAGCTGACTTAAGAAATCAAATTAGAATGTAGCTCATTGATGCAAACTCCAAGTAGATAAAGTCCCCCTCAACCCTAAGGTCACCATTGAGGCATTGCTGGACAAAATGGACAACTTCAGCGCCTTCAGTAAGATTACCAATAGCTGCATCTCTCATCTCAAAAAACATGTCAAAGGTTTGAGACCCCTTTGACCACCATCAAGAGTCAGCTTCGTCTCAAGGCAATAACATTCAATACCAAAAAGAGCAGGTTGTAGATAATGCTCCCGTTTCCTCTCTCATCCAAAACTGGGATGATATCCAAGAGGACCTTATGGCCTAAGACGACGTTTGGACCAGCAGGTCCCCCGCAACTATGTGGATACTAGGATCTCTAAGCCTGCACCCATACCTGAAGTTAACACCCTCTCAACTCCTTTTGTAAAAATCTTTAAAATCTAGTTTTAAAAAGGTTCTCTTCTGGGCAGGAAACATTCCCTCTTTCCTTACATATAGGAGAGTTCCTTGGAGGAAACCACTGACCGGCAGAAAGTGAAACATGTCCATTCTTGCCTCAGCAGCACTGCCTGGGAGATCATGACTCCCCATTTGAAGGATTGTAACATCTGATAAAAGGTCCATACTGCCTTGACTAAGAATTTTCAGCAATAAAGCCCTGGTCAACCAAAAATAAGCATTTATGGGTATCCACATAAATAAGGGGGAGAGCCTCATGGAGATTGCTAGCTGTTTCTACACGTCAAGCACAACCCTTGATTTCTATCAATAGTATTGCCTTAGACGACGCTATCACTGCTGTCATCTCTACATTAGGATCCTACCCCAAATTTAAATACATATGGTTGGACAAAACAACGGTGTTTGCTGCATCCTGGAAATTAAGGAAGCACTTAACGAGATCACTGCATCAAACTTGCACTCCAAGGCTACCTCTTTTGGTCCATCCAACAATCATCTAGTTCATGTGGTCAAAAACTAGAAGATTTCTAGACTTCAGTTCACCTACCTCAACAGTTTCAGACACAGCACCAAGACCTGCAGAATAAAGACTTGCAGAGGAGGGAGGAAAATGGCTGTCAGCATGAAGGAGGAGGCACTCCATGCTGAAATTCAGACCACTCCTCAAGAATCATCCATAACCTTGAACTATCCTGGAGCTTTTGTACCTGAAGAAGTTTAAGTACCTGTTAATAATAAAATAATTGATACTGCATACTTTTCTTCCAATGACTCTCACATGTTCTCATGCTACATTTACAGTTCAGAAGTCTGTTCACCCACGTTGCAGTTTAAGGATATAAGATTCTGGTCCTTGCCATAGGTGACAGTGGCTTTCCATGAGCGTTATATTGTTCATGTTGATGAAACGCATCAAGTTCGCACCAGACTTGCCACACATATGGAGTATGAATGGCTAGCCCGCAATGTACTTGATCTATAGGGGCTTAATCTTCCCTACCTATCCAATTCAGGAAACTCTCTGTAAATACCCCCACCATTGCGCTGAATAACCCCAGCTATAACCTACTTCTTAGAACCTATTTCCTTCAGGAAATATTCAACAGTAGTCCATTATGATGACGGATCCCTATCCCTACTAGGTCATCTGGGCCCCCTGATCTTTGAGACCTCCCACAGTTCTAAGACTGAGGTCAAGTAATGAGCCAGCCTACTGGAGAAGGAGAGCTGAATCAATCAGCTTTAATATCACATAATGGGATCTGGGGTCCATGTTCCCCTATGCTTTTGATGGACATTAAGGCATGCCGATCTACTTACCTAAGACGACCAATAAAAATCCAAAGTTTAAGTCATTGCCAACACCTGGGTCGATGTTAAAATCCCCTCTGGATACTTGCTAAAGATCTGAGTCCAAGACAACCCGTCCGCCAAGTAGGTGCTAACCTTTCTGAGAATTCTAGATCCAGCTTATGCCAGATCTATATCAGTGACCTTAGCTAACCTTATGGACAATCCTAGATATTAAGCCCAAACAATCCCTCCTTAAATGTCCGCCTCCTACCAGTAGAGGCTGTCAACAATGTCCATAGTTTTGGAAGCCTAAGGTACTTTGAGTTGTAGACACCCCCTGTGGCCCTAGACAACGCCAGTATTGGGTAGGATCTTACTGAAGACCAACAGCTTAAACTGCAAGAATTGTTGATGGATTATTCAGACCTATTTTCGCCTCCACCTATGCTTTTGGTAGAATGAACGGTGTCCTACATCATGTGGAGACTGGGGAAGCTCCCCCTTTTTGATCCTGACCTTTTTAAGAGCAAGGTTGAGGAAGATCAGGTGGCAATGGAGCTCAGATAACTGCTCCTTTTGGACACCTAGTGCCTTCGCTCAGCCCTTGGGTCTCTCCTCTCCTGCTGTTTGATAGAAGGGTGACAGCCATTGGGTGGCGATTTACTAGCAATGGCTCAACTCCATCATTAATAAGGACAGTTATCCTCTGTCAAAGATTGATGTTTCCCTCCAAAATCTCACTGGATTGCAGTAATTTCCGTAAAAGGACCTTGCCAGTGGATATAGTAAGTGGAGCTCGCCTCTGAAGATTGAGCCAAGTGCGCACTCATACCCACAAAGGACTTTTCAAGCCCAGAATAATGACCAGGGCTTTGTAACGCGCTGGCCACTATTCAACGCTCTATGGACAAGATCCTAAGGGACTTGAAGCTGTCATGTGTCCTCGTCTACCTATATGATATCACTGTCTTCTCATGAACTTTTAATAGGCACAAAAGCATATTAGGGAAGTTTATACTGGCTTGTGAAGGCTTTGATAAATCTCAATCCATCAAAATACTTCTTCTTTTTATAAGAAATGGAGTTTCTGGGACACAAAGATGCAAAGGATGACATTCAAACCATACTGGATAAAGTTGACGCCATAAAAAAGTTGTCGCGCCCCCAGAGTTTAAGGAATATTCAGGTATTCCTAGGAATGGTAGGCTATTATCATCTGTTTATCCTCATTTTGCTGACCTAGATGAGACTCTATTTTACCTCCAACAGAAGAATGTGCCTTTTAAATGGCAGTTTAAACAAGAAAAGTCTTTTAATGCGTGAGTACTGCTCTATGTACTAACCCATTTTAGTCCACCCATGTTTTGACCAATCCTTCTTGTTGTTCATGGATGCAAGCGATGCCACCTTCAGTCTATCCTAACCTAGCATGACAAAAATCATTCGACCATCAAGTGGCCTATTTTAGCAAGGCTCTAAGTAAAGCTGAACAGAACTACAGCATTATAAAAGGTAATTTCTGGCTGTCTTGCTAGCCATACAAATTTGAACCCTATCTCTATGGTACTCACTTTACCATTGCCACCAACAATTTATCATTCCGGTGACTCCAGCAGATGAAGAACCCAAGGGTTTTTTAGCCAGATGAGCCTTATGACTGCAGAGCTATGTTTTTACCATTGTTCATCGCATGAGCGCAATCCACCAAAACGCTGACGGCCTCTCAGGATGCCAGTGCTAGCTGCTTTGACTCCCAAGGAATACTGAATGTACAATCATATTGGTCAACCTGAGATTTAGGAGTTTTAAACTTCTGAAGTTCAAGTTGAGCTCAAAAAGATGACACAAGACACTTAAATCAAGGGCGGGCTGCTATACAAGAGAGTTAATAAGAAATGCTCCTTTTTTGTCCGCCCTTCTTCATGATCCAATGTTATCCTAGAGTATCATACTACTAATGGACTGGGGAAGTTAAGAAGACTTATGAATGGTTGAAGTCACGATGTTACTGGGATCAAAGGGTAGAGACCATCCAATGGCTCTTGGAGGCGTGTATGGCTTGCTTATCCCAAGGCTGATCCAAACCTCAATATTAACACTAAGTCGTCGCCACAATGGGACCCTTCATCATCAATAGCATCGATGTGATAGGACCTATTACTACTGGATTACATGGTCATAAATATATTCTACTAGCCGTGGACCATATGATTAAATGGGTCAAAGCGATTTTGCCCCGCTGTTACTGCAAATTTCATGGCTCTTTTCCTTATATAATCCATTTGTACCCAACATGGATTTCCACAATTTTTTTAGAAAATGGGTTATATTTTACCTTGGAGGTAATCCAAGAACTTACTTTGCTTTTTTGGCACTAATCAAAGTCTCTCTACCCCTTACAACCCAAATAACAATGGAGTGGTGGAACGCACTAATGGAACCAATGTTTTATTTTATGAAGAATGGCCACCTCTGACACTGATTGATAAATCATTATCTATCGAGTGCGTTGCTTGCCAACCAATAAGCTACACCAAGTAAAAAATGTCCCTATTTGAAGCTCTGTTTGAACGTTATCCATCTCCCAAGTGTACAGCCTTTGCTTAAAACCTCCTCTCTGGAGAGCTCCAATCTAAATATGAGGGTCTTAGCTGATTAAATTGTCCAGCTTCAAGCCTTAGCCATGCAAGACATTGTTGCCACCACCAAAAGGGAGACATCCCGATTTAAATATATTAACCCTACTTACCTGTATATTTAATTTGGCGATATCATTCAATTCTATCATCATTGACCCAAGGTTGACATAATAAACTTGACGTTCTTTGGTCAAGACTTTATAAGTTCACTAACAAGGTGAACTCTGAGTACTTTATTGCCAACATCGATTAGGAGACATTGGTAAATCAGGTGCATGACAGTTCCTCTAGCTATAACCCCTCCAACAGGATCTTAATAGGTGGCGTTGTCAGAGTTTTGAGATGCTGAGAAAGCCAATATCCCTGTTCCTGGATTGAGCCTCAAACAAAACACTATCAAGCCATCACAAACAGAACCCTATCCTGTAGGAAACAAAACTAGATTTTATCAGGAAGCATCACGTGTATGATAATTGTAAAAATTTACTCTTTGGTTGTTATCAGCAAGCAACCTAGTAACCTTTTTACTGCACAGGTTTGATTTCCTCTTGCACTTCATTGTGTTGTATAGAATGTATTATTAATTGATATTAGTATGGAGACTATTATCCATAGTTGAGTATGAACTATATTTTGGCCCAATGCTCAGCCATTATTCCCAATTAAATACTCGTGATGTTGTACTCGTAAGGAATTGTTCCCTAGGCTCTTGTCCACCCAATCTTTGCTGAGATACCCCGGTGGAAATCTCTTTTGGTATAATACACAGTTGGCAGCTATCCCTGATTGTGGTTCCTTCTTCTCTAGATCAAAGCTCAGAAATTTACTCTTCTGAGAGTCTTCCAATTATTGCCCTCTGCAATAATATCTTTGAGACAGAACAGCACAATAGAAGCTGATAATTTAACTATACACCGAATCAAAAAACTTTTCTTTCTCGTTGCAAACACTTTTGCAACCCATTCAATTCAAGACTAAATCTAGTTTGATAATCTCATAGAGGGGATTAGTCTGCGCCCATGTCTGGGAGCAGTTGGGCAAGCAAGTTAAGAGGAGCAGGCAGAAGGCCCGCAGCCTCTAATGTTCAAAATGCCCCTGGAGAATCTGGCAGAATAGAAAAAAATCTAAAAAAACTGGCGGTCACAATTTCCCTGGAGATACTCGTGTGGCAAGCATGATGCAACCAGTATATCAATACGCCACATTCCCAGCCACTTTCGCTGGTGGAATTCGGAGTCCGTGTGTATCTGGACATCCAAAAAATGGCCCTATGGGAAAAATTTTGTGAAGATGTACACAAAATTTTCCTGACCGCGGTGTACGTTGCACCTCACTCCATGTCGCGCGGTTGGCTGGACCTAGGTTTTGAAAGCAAAATAGCAGCAGACGAGGCTGCAGCAGTGCGCGTAGTGGTTGACCTCCCCGAAGGGCAATGGGTCATCGAAACTAAACGCACCAGATGGACAAAATCAAACCAAATTTTCCTCATGTTTGACTTTTTGCCTACTATGGTAAAATGTGACATTTTGGAGCAACACCTGAAAGATGGTCTCGCCATATATGGTGAAATACAATCTTTTGAAATGCAACGTTTCACGCTGATGCCACACCTGTGCACCAGCAAAGCCATCGCAGTTCTGACCCCAACTGAGGAGATCGTGAAGGACCTAACCCAGATCCTGCACTCCACCTTTATTGATATCGCAGGGCACACCACCCACCCATTCCGGGTAACTGTGGACAGCGCGCCCCCATTTGCACCCACTGTGACGCGTTCAGCCATAAGGCACACGCATGCCCCATTAAAGAGGGCGTTACATTCCAAGAGCACCCCTCGGCAGCCATGGCCAGCGGAGAGGCGCACTATGAACCAACTGCAAGCACCAAAGAGGCTTTCCCGGGGAGCACAAGGCTGCTACCTATTGGTAAAGCCCATCTCCCCGCAGGAGCAGAAGAAGGCCAAGCAGGCCCATAGGACTGCGGCCAAGGAAGCGGCCAAGGTCACCACCACCATCCCACACTCACAACGCCAGGAGGACATGGAGACCTTCGCAGTGGAAGCAACTCAGGAATCCATCACCCAATCAGATTGGGAGGCCCAAGCTGAATGGGCCACTCAATCTGAGGATCCGATGGGAGATTTGATCTCACCCAATCACTGCACCCAAGCCCCAGTTGAAACTGACTTGGGACCTATCCCAACCAAAAAAAATTTTTTTGCCCCACTCAACGGTGCACCAAACTTATCCGCACCACAAAAAATTCGTCCGACGTCGGGAAAACAAAAAGTGAAGGCCAAAGCCAACGCGACTCTTTCCACAAAAATTAACAAAAACCCTGATAGCGTTGCTGCTAATACCCGCCCTGCTGTGAAAGCCCGTGGGGACCTGGAAGAGGCTGGTGGGCCAGGGGGCCCCCCCCTCGCACCTAAGGTGCAAAGGGGAAACCTTCACTCTAGGGATGCTGTTTATCGCCGGACTCAAGGCCTCCCCATCCCGGGCTAGGAAACTGAGTTTTTTATAAAATAATTTACCCGTAGATATCTTGGCCATCCAGGAAACCCACTGTCCACGAGGTTCCGAGGATGCTTGGAAAACAATGCTCCTACCATCCCTATCCTTTTGGTTGAAGCACTGTGGGGTGCTAATTCAGAAAAACAATTTTTTCAAATTTACATCTTCAGAAACATTCCTAAATGACTGAGTGCTCATTGTCACCTTCTCATGGGCCGATGTTGCACACACAATTGTCAACATTTACGCCCCAAACGGTGCACAAGAGCGTCGGGAATTTTTCTTGTCAGTCAAATCCCTCCCGCTACCCCCCAATTCTTTCCTAATTGGCGACATGAACTGTTGGCTAACCTCACCAATGGACCGGTGGCCGCCCTCACCCCACGCCCCACAGGGTCACGTAGAACTACGCGTTCTAAAAGCCACCCTTGGGTTAATGGATGCGCTGCCATGACATGCCCCACTGCTCGAAAACATGACGCATCCCCACATCCACAATGGCCAATGAAGGTCCATGACCCACATTGACCTTATTCTAGCGCCGGCGAAATTCTAACCCCACATCTCCCACTTCAAAACAACGAAAATGGAATTCTCTGACCACTGACTGGTCTCAATAACATACCACTTACCCATCACAGTTGCAAAGGCCCCACATTGGTGCAAAATCTGCCCCCAGAGCTAGCGTCTCCAGGATTTTCCACGTGGGTGGAAGAGGCAACTTTGGCAAAATCATTTGTTGCACCGTTTTTCGCGGACCCCATTTCCACATGGGCAACTTTCAAAAAAGACACCATCCGCCACTATTGCCATCTCTCATCCAGATGCTCATGAGCCACATCGGCGGTTATATCGCGCGCGCTGGCAGAATTGGTCCACTTGGAGTCCAACATTCCAGCCTCAGGATATAGCCCTGCATGGGGCCAGAAGTGGGCGGAGGCAGCAGCCCACCTCAACGCACTTGAAAGGCAACACAAACATCGGGTTTGTGTCCAATACAGGGCCACACGCATCACTAAAGGTGACAAGTGCACCGCATACTTCTTCAAAAAAATTTTGCACCACGCCAGAGCGTGGCCTGCACACAGGTGTGAAGATCGGATAATTCTATTGTGGACACACCAGCCAAAGTGGCAATCAAAACGCAAAGATATTACTCCAAGTTATACCGAGCCAAACTAATTCAGCTGGCCAAAATGGCAGAATTTCTCAACAGAGCTCATATCCACACCATTTTCCAATACCCAGAAATAATGAATTTAATTACTCCAAACGAATTATGGACTACCATTTGCGGTGTGCCAAACTGAAAATGCCCAGGCCCAGATGGCATTCCATATATGTTCTACAAAAAATATTTTAAATACATATCCCCATTGCTGCTAGCCTCACTCAACCAAAGCCTGTTGGAAACGCGCCTCCTACCAGGAGGACATGAGGCTTTTACAGTCACACTCTTCAAGAAAGGGGTAGGCTAGACTTAGCCAACTGGCGCCCTATTTCTCTAACAAACACAGACACAAAAATTTTAACAAAAATCATGGCTAACCGTTTAGGGACTGTAACATCTGCCACCATCTCTCCAGAACAATTTGTTTCATCCCCAGAAGGTCGATTTGGGATAACGTGCACTCTGTGGCTAATGTGTGTCAGTCCACAGCCTCTGGGGCACTTGTATTCTTGGACCAACAAAAGGCCTATGATAGAGTAAACTGGGAATACCTTAGGGCCTGCCTCCAACAATTCCGCCTACCTCCCCGCTTCATTAACTGGGTGATGCTGCTCACGGAATCTGCAACAATGGCTGTGCGCGGCCCAGGTTTCCTAACGGATGTAGTCCATCCTCAAAGGGGCCTGCGACAAGGGGACCCCCTGAGCCCACTCTTATACAACTTCAGCTTTGACCCACTACTGCGAAATGTGAATGCCCAACTCACTGGGGTCCATGTGCCAGGCCAAACCCCAGTCAAGATGATGGCATTTGCAGATGATTGTGTGGTGGGGGTGTCTAATAATAAAGATGCACGCGCGCTTGAAGCCCTCATCCAGGAATATTCCCGGGTAAGCAACGCGGCACTGAACGCCTCCAAAACCGAAATCATCCTCCTTGGTCAGTTTTAGAACTGCTGGGCCCCAGCAAGTAGTTCCCAACCCAGCCCAGCTGCTCGCCCAAGTCCACGCCTTACTAACTCAAAACACACCGCTCCACTGGTGCTCCCCTTTGTGCCGCGACCTACCATAGGACTGGTACGCCATATGGGCGTGTGGATGGAGGCAGGCGGATACGCGTCAGCTGTAATGGAGTGCCATATTCTGGACAACGTGACGAAGCGAATCGCCTCTCTCAGAGCCCACCCTACTACCCTCACTGGCAGGGTTGTTTTAGCCAACTCTATGCTCCTCTCCAAAGTCTGGTTCAGAGCCCACGCTATCCCCTTCTCCCCAAGCTTCTTTAAATCCCTGTATGCTTTGCTGCAAGGATGGCTTTGGTCAGGCCGCCCTCCACCAGTATGGCTAGAGGTCATGTTTGGCCCTCATCATCATGGTGGCATGGGCCTACTTGACTTCAAAGCCCATGCCGCCAAGATCCTAGGCACCTGGATTGCGGCCGTCACTGCTCCTACACTCCCATCCCAACACTGGTCCCGCGCGGCCCGCTCCAACTTCTCCCGAGCCTTGGGCCTCAACAATCCATCAAACCCCCACTCCATGATGAAATACCTCGCATCACACACATCAGCCACAGGTCCTCACGGGACCAAAACCCACTACAAACGAATCCTACTCTCCATGCGAAGCGCAGAGTGGAGAATTCGTATTAGTGACATACAACCCAAAGAGGCCGCCCCTCTCCTCAGTTCACACAAGAGGTACAGGGGCTACCCATCCATGATGGCGTGATCCCCACTCGACCCCAAGTCCTATCCAGGGTGGACTACCTGGACATGATGGACATCCCTTATTCCACTGAGACCCAAAAGACTATCTGGAAATACGCACACCATCCTCTGTTGCAGCCTCAAGTCCGTTCCCATGTGTGGCGCTGCCTGAGGCGGGTGCATCGTACAGCTGAGCGCTCTAATGCTTTACACTTATCCTGTGTCGTGTGTGGCCAGTATGGAACGCTGTTTCACCGCCTGGAGAAGTGCCCCACCTTTAAAGTAATATGGCGCGAAGTCCAACGTCTGCTAGGCCAGGATCAAACACATCCCTTCAGTCTGTCAAGAGATATGTTTGCTTCATCAATGGCCTCCCCCTCCCACCCTCCCTTCGTGCTCTGGTGGTTGCAATCGCCATGTGGACTATCCACACGATTGTCTTGGATGCCATCGCCGGATCCATCCCCACCCTCCCTGAAGCTGTCCACAGATTCCGGTCTCATTTGGTGGATCACTTTCAAGCGTGGATGTTTGGATATCTCCCACCACGTCGCTGGCAGCTGGTCTCCTCCTGGTTCCCAGTCTGGTTCATCAAATCAGACCCCTTCCTCCACACGTGCTCAATAGTGGCTACGCCCCCTACACACGTTCCCTCCCCTTCCCATAAGTGGCGTTCCCGCTGGCAACAAGAGATAGCATCGCTTCTCTGGGGTGCCTCACCTGGTACTGAGTTTTGTCTCGTCTGAGTCATATTTGGAAGTGTCCGTCCCATGGTCGGCCTTCCCCGCAATAAATTTAAAATTTAAACTATACACCGAATCAATAATGTAAATACTGTAAACACTGTTCTTGTAAATGCTGTTTTTTATTATAGCAAATCCTAGGGAATATATAGTGGGGGATTCAGCTGTCTAACCCTGGGTTGACACCTCTTCGATGAAATGGCAGCCATTGCCATTGTATCACCCTTCCTCGTCTTGGCAGCAATGGTCTTCCCCATCCTGGCTAGGATTCTGTCATTAGACATCCTCAAGACCTCAAATGGAAAAGAGTCAGAAAACATGTCCCTAACGTTTTCCTCTCAATCCAAGTGAACCAACCATATTTGGCTAGCGACCTGCTTAGGTAATGGGACTTATTATCCATTATGGCAGGACATTCACCAACCTATCAATTTACTAGTTGCAGGTGGCATCACTCGCCTTGCAACTTACTATTTATTATCAATCAGTCAGTGATGAAACCTGACCAAACCCAATTGGTACACCTGATAGTTAATCACTATCAGATGCCTCTATTTTGTCAACAACTCCGCCTAATGAGATCTTAAGTATTTGTCCGGATCAATCCCTGAGGGATCTGACCAGGCGAATATCTCAAAATCCCCTAAATTTAGTTCCTCTGAAACTTGGGCCAGCTAATTTCTGATTCACTTCACTTAGATAATTTTCCCCTAATGATACCAGATAATCTAGCAGGCTGGGAATAGGGGCAAAAATTCCAACACATTCCCCCTCTTGCCTAAATTTCCAGTGATAAAAGGGCCGGGGCATGAGAACACTACTTCAGACACTTGGTTGAATACTTCATTGGTTCAAGCGGAGTACACTTTTCAATACTCAATGCTACTCAGGACAACCTTTGTCATACAGCGTTCTTCCTCTTCCTCCTCGCTACTGCCTTTTCAGAGCGCGGTCCCCACAACCTGCTGTCATGCCAGACTGATTGATTTACTCATGATGATATTAGTCCCAGGATCCAGTTTTCCCTCCATCAAGGTAAATGACCTGCTGTCGTATTCAGGATTCTTGGTCCATCGTCCTTGATTTCCTGATTTTCTCCTCATCCTAGACAGGAGGCCCTTGCTGTTAATGTTCATTTCGCAGCTTAATTAAGAATACTTATTGTATTCGCTCTTGTTATTTCTTTCATAAACTCTTGGATTAGTCATTCCTAATTCTTCCCTTGGAGAGCTTATCTCATTAATTTTGAGATTAATTTCTTCGAAATTGAAGCTTAATGGATTGTAGAATGCATAATGTCAACTTCTAAATAAGTCCAACATCCCCCTCTCATCAAGCTCATATTTTAAATTCTGAGTCATGCTACCAGCATCTTTTTAATTTTTTTTCTGATCCAGACCACCATCTCTTCCAGCAGTTGAGTCAGGATGCTCGACGGAACCTCTTTTATGGTCCTTCCAGGACTCATACTCTTAGTCTGGCGCAAGCAGCTAGTCCTTCTGTTGAATTACTGGAAATATTAACTAATCCCTCCAAACTAGGCTGGCTTTTGTTTTGAACAACTCTCATCCAACTCTTCCTCTGCCATCAATCCCGGAAGTGGACTTTGAAACTCTCCTGGATTCAGCTCCTTTCATTGATGCTCCAAACATTGTTGTTGATGCTCCAGAGATTATGCCGGCTGCTCTGGATCATTTGTTTCTTTCCAGGTCAGACCTGATCCATGAGTTCCTCTTCCAACTCAGTCAATTTTACAAACCCGCTGTTCTGGTTTCATGCTCTCATTTGGTAACAGTATTCACTTCAAGCTCATTTATGCTGAACTCTGGGCCCAAGTCACTGAGGCTTTGAATTTAGCTCTGAATCTCTATGATCTTGATACCCTTCTGGATCAGGATAACGCCGCTTATGCTTTTCACTTTGCTGGCCAAGTTCTTTAAAGTTAGTCCAAGAAGCTTCCAGCCTCGCCTGGGTTCCACCTTTTGTTCAGCTTTAGCTTCCAAGAAGCCCATAGTCACCGCTTATAGGATGCAATCCGCTCTCTGAACAACTATCTCTTCTCCAGGGCTTCCCAACGTTACCTTCCGCTGATAGCATTAATAGGGGAAATGATTTGGCAACCCCCGTCAAGAATCCCTTGCTTGATGCTGGCACATATGTCCAATATTCTTGACAAAGCCTATCAGCAAGCGCTCAAGACTAATCTTCCAGCTCTTGTGCCATAATGGAATTACTTGGGGTTATTCACTAATTGCCTCTTTTTATACTGTTGCTTTCCTCCCCGCTCTGGGGTTTCATGATTGGCTTCCTCTGACATCTCAATTTTTTATCCCCTAGTCACTTTCTTTCAGGGCTTGGCGTCTGCTTAAAGAATATGGTTTCATGTAGGTCTCGCCCTCGCTAGTGTCCAATCACATATCAATTTCAATGGGCTGTTCATTCTTACTGCAAACCATCCTCCCTACCCTAAGAGGCGACATAGGCAGAATCATCCACATACTGAGGAAAATCAATAAAAATAATAATTATAAAAATATATCAGCTTTTTTTCTATGCAGTTTATAATCTCTTTTTCTTTTCCAATATCTTTTATCAATTTTTTATCTTTATTATTCCTTTTTACTAAGGGACTTGACCTTGTTTTGGTTCAGTAATCCATCTTTAACCCCCAAACTGGGTCCTGGGTACTTAAACCTGCCAGTTTTATATGGTTCAGAGGTCTCTTTTCGGAATTAACTATTTAGATTGGTTCAGAGGTCCTTTTTCAGGCTTGATCTAATCATCAGGACATGACCAACTTAATGGTTCATTGGTCCTTTAGTAACTCTTTTATTTTTTCATTGATCCAACGCTTTAGATACTTAGCATGGACTAGATTTACAACTCTTCCATCCAAGAGATTCTTGATGGGATAAGCATCTGTCGCTGTCTTGGCAATCACTTTAAACGGACCTGACCACAATACATCTATTTTTTTCTTTGTCCAAAACCATGCATATCACATTAGGCAACTCTTTCCCCTGTTTGATATTCTTCTAAGACTGGCCAGTTTTTGTCATCCATCAATTTCGCTTGTATCCTTTTCTTCAAGGTTTTATCAAATGATTTGCAATTGCATATTATTTCAGGATACTAATCAGTTGGTTCAGGTATTGCTAAGTAATCATCCCCAACATAGGTTCCACGACTTATTTAAAATCTGCGGCAACGCAGCCTTTCTTCCATATAATAAAACAAACGGCATCTTTCCTGTCACTGTATGATGATTAATGTTGTAGGAGAACATCACCAAACTCAGGTACATTCCCCATGTGGAAGTTCTCCCTGCGACTGGCTTCCTCAGCATCATGGCCAGCATCCCATGGACCCATTCTACCAGTCTGTTCATCTCCAGCTGGTATGGTACTGACACAACTCCTCAGATCCCCATTATCTCATATAACCTCAGGATCACATGAAACATGAAGTTGGTCCCATTATCACTAAGAAGGACCTGTGAACGTCCATGCCTGTGTACCATTTGATCCATTATGAACCTCACAGTAATGGTAGCATCTAATCTCGTTAGGGCCTACATCTCAACCCATCTTGTCAGATGGTCAATAGCAAATATAATGTACCTTACCCCTCCTGTTCTCATTGTCAGAGGTCCCATCACATCAATGGACACCATGTGCCAGGCAAATCCAGGGCAGACCAGTCAGTAATCAGTTGTATTATTATGTGTTTTGTGCAGCTGGCACTCCACACAACAAGCTAGATAATCCGCGACATTGTAGTTGATCAATTCCCAGTAATATTACTGGCGAATATGGTCAGTTGTTTTCCTCAGGCCTCCATTCCTAACAAACTTGTGAGCTGCATGTACTATTACGCTCTTTCTGACAGTTTCAGGAATAATAACGGCTTCTAATTTATCATCTTAAATACTTGTCCATCCATAGTCTAGGTGCTTTCCATCGCTTTCCAAAGCGTACCTTGGATTTCTCAGGGCTCATCCCCAATTTTTCCTTTGACCATTCTCTGGGATAGCTCATCCACCTATGGGTATACCTTTTGGACCATTGGCAACTGTGATAAGCCATCCGCGTTCTGGTGAGAAGCCCCACTCAGTGGACTATCTCATAATTGTAAGCCAGGAGCTTAATTGCCTATCAGGCCAGTCATCCTTCCGGTTCTCTTAAATTGTGCAGCCAACGCAGCAAAGAGTGGTCCATTACCACCTTAAAGTGTGTTCCATGGATATACCCCTGAGACTGGTTGCATGCATAAACGAACGCAAGGCATTCATACTCAGTCACAGTGTAGTTCCTTTAAGCGGCTGAGAGTGTCCAGCTCACATATGCCACAGGATGTTTGTCCCTAAGTTTGTCTACTTGGTTCAGTATGGTGCCAATTGCAGTCAATGAAGCAACAGTTTGATTGATAAACTCCCAATTGAAATTTGGATATTTCAGAATTTGGTGACTATATCAAATACTGGCATAACTCATCGAAGGTGTCCTGGGCCTCTTCATTCCATATGAATCCTTTTTTTGGATTCTTTAATAAATGAATAATGGCTCAGCTATTTGGGCGAAGTCCCAAATAAATCTTCTGCAGTATCTGACCATCCCAAGGAACACTAGGATTTCTCTGACACTCTTTGGTACAGACATATGTTCTATTGCTGCTATCTTCAGGGTTTGCAGCTGCAATCCACTCGAGTTAATTACAAATCCCAGGTATCTCAACTCTTGTCTTAAAGATTTGGTACTTTCTTGGCTTGATCTTCAAGTTAGCTTTGGACAGTCGCTTAAATACTTCTTCCAAGCGGTGGAGGTGATCAGCAAACATCCTACTGAACACGTTGATATTGTCCAGATATACCAGGATGCATGACAACTTCAAATCGCTTAATATCACATCCATGGCCCTCTGAAATGTTGCAGGCGCATTGCATAGACCCTGTGGCATCCTCATCAGTTGGTATAGCCCCTGAGCGGTAATAATTGCGCATTTTTCTTCGTCTTCCTTTTGAAAGTCAATCTGCCATTATCTCAAGATTAGATCCATCATGGAGAAATACTTCGCTTCTCCTAGATGATCTAGTGCATCATCAATCCTCGGTAGGGCATACAAATCCCTCTATAATTTTATTCAACCTTTGGTAGTCAATCACCACCTGGTTGGATCCTTCTTCTTCATGATCAGAATTAAACTTGCCCAGGGACTTAAAGACAGAACTAGAAGCCCATGATTCACTAGTTTGCTTATTTCATCCTCCACTACCGCTTTGCCACCATTAGATCTTCAGATTTAGTCTCATCCTACTCGTTATATTTCCCCAGTGTCAACCTTGTGGATTATGTCTTGTGCGCATCCCAAATCATGGTCATCCTGAGAGAACACTTACCAATATTTTTGAATAGTTTGAGCACCTCCTCTTGCTGGCCTTCTGACAAATCAGCGAGCTGCTCTTGATCAATCAATATGTTGATACTTTTGGCTGCCCTGTCCAGTAATCCCATATCATTAAGTGACCCAAAATTGTGGAATCATCTCAATTTGGCCGTCAGAATCAGATGAATAAATTTGATGATTTGATTCCTCTTGATCTTCATCAGTTTTTCACTCAAATTCGCCAGAGAACTCAAACTTATCCCTGTCCCAGCATTATTATCCCAGGAGCCACCCTTGGCTCCACTCTGGACTTTTTCCAGGGGCTTCCAACTTCACCATACTTCAGCTCTTGAATCTCCAATGTCAGCCCTGTGTCAACTATCATCTGCGATCCAGCCAGTATGGTCCTTCATTTTTGATCCTTAGTGGAAATCCCCAGTTCTCTAGGATTTCCGCCAGCATTTCACATCACTTCAGACAAACTAATTGGTATCAAATTGGGACAATGCCGTCATTGTATATCAGATTGATGAAGTTGTTTCTCAAATTCAACGGAGCTTCACTGTCCTTCTGGTATACTAAATTTAACGTCTGACCCAAGATGGTTAATGTATTATCCTTGAAGTTACATCTAACTCTGTATTTCTGTAGAAACTACGTTCCAATAAGAATGTCATAATTTTAGTTCGCCAAAACTATGGCTGGCGCAGATACCACCAATGACCTGAATCAATGTGGCAGCGCACTATATGCTCCACAGGAAAAGGTGATGTTTGGCCCAGATGTCCTGTATTCTTTCTTGTGTTCCAAGTCCGGTGAGATCTTCATTTTCTTTACCAGCTTGGTTAAGACAATATTGATGTGTACTCCACTGTTGACAATTGCCCTCACCCTCAATTTTTTCACTTGTATGTCTATATATGTATACTTGGAGTATTGTAATATAGTGTTTACTGAGTGAATGGCAGCGTTATTAGCCATATCTAGGGTGTGAATAATTTGTTCCAATAAATCAGGAAATGATTCCTTTATCACACTGAGGGGGATAGACAGATTAGCCTCATCTAAATGGACGTCAGATAACTCTTCAGGATTCTAGGTGGTTCAAATCTTGTCCGCCAGTTGTTGGGCGTATGGCTGGGCAACTTCCTTGATTTTCTCGGGGTCAATTCTCTTTACCCCGGCTCTAGTCACGGCATTCAAATCCATATTGACCACTTGGTACAGCTGATCCTGCTCGTCATCTATGAACAGATCACTAATATCAATTTCTTCATGCATAATGTTGGAAGAAACAGGCTTCTCCGCAGCTCTAGAATGTTCCTTGTCTAGGATGTGGGCCCTTTTCCAAAATCCTTGGTGGCTGCTGACTCCTTGGCCTGGACCATGTTAATCTGATCCTTCAGCTGTTTACAGTGTATGGCAAAATGTTTTTTTCTCGCCACACTGATAGCAGACCTTCTCTTCCTGTTTAACCGTCTGAATTCTTTAGGTTTATCTTCTCACACAGTTCAATTTGTAGCCTCCTTAGTTCCTTCATTTTCCTTCGTGGGATTCAGATTTTGTACCAGATTGGACTTGAAGCTTCTATTTGGGGAATCTATTGTTGCTCCCAAAATCTCCAAGTTATCTACCATTTGTGAGGTAGTTATTTCTGTCGCAAACATGTAAGACATCATGCAACGCAAATCACTATAGGTTAAAAGGGTCGCTTGCAATGTGATTCTAGCATCAAAATATAATACGTTCGCTTCAGCCAGGATCTGCAACTCCTGGTAAAACCAATCCGCGAAGCTAGCAGGAGACTCATTCTTATAGAACTAGGTTCCCATAAATTCTTGCTTTCATTTTGACATGCATGTCAGACTCCCAAAATCCTTCATGATGACCGCCTTTGCCTCCTCATACAACCAGCTGTCCCCCTCCAGGTGAGTTAACACTAAGTTTTGACAGTCAGTGTCTAGAAATTCATGACCGTCAACGCCTTTTGAAGATCCTGGTAGCATATATGGTCATGTTGAACAGTCAGAAAAACGCTGGGGCGTTATCCCAATTGAACGTTGGCAGTTTTTAGCGTTGCCCTAAATTCCTCCGAGTTATTTATGGCTGATTCACTAGGTTTGGATACTTGGCTAACTTGTGGAGTGACTTTGGGAGTCATCTTCAAAATGGTGTTAAAAGTGGGCGTTATGTTCCTTAGGATATTCAACTTCACAAGTATTGTGAGAGGACTTCTTTCTTTGGCATCGCTTGCCATATCAGGCTCACAAGCACATCTGTGAGCTTTAAGTTCCTCCACTTGTTTGATTAATCTTTCAATATCCACACCAATATTTCTTAAATGAATGCAATCCGCTTCTCACTCTGTTTTCAGGTATAAGACCTTTCAAACAAGGTCCCCTACTTTCTTCTTTAACGAGTTCACTTTTTCAAGTAACTCATTCCCGAAGCTGGCTACATTCTCTACTCCTTCCTCCACCTTGGCAACTCATTATTCCAAGACCGCGAACTCCCAATGGTCCTCTGAGTTTAAGGCATTCTGGTTCACAGTGGCTATCTCAGTCCATAGTTTGTGTAGCTCTTCTTTGTACGACATTCTTCTAGATTCTTCACTCAACTATCCCTGTAGTGAGCACCAACATGTAAAAATCTACTCTTTGGTTGTTATCAGCAAGCAGCCTAATAACCTTTTTACTGCACAGGTTTGATTTCCTCTTGCACTTCATTGTGTTGTATAGAATGTATTATTAATTGATATTAGTATGGAGACTATTATCCGTAGTTGAGTATGAACTATATTTTGGCCCAATGCTCAGCCATTATTCCCAATTAAATACTCGTGATGTTGTACTCGTAAGGAATTGTTCCCTAGGCTCTTATACACCCAATCTTTGCTGAGATACCCCAGTAAAATCTCTTTTGGTATAACACACAGTTGGCAGCTATCCCTGATTGTGGTTCCTTCTCTAGATCAATGCTCAGAAATTTACTCTTCTGAGAGTCTTCCAATTATTGCCCTCTGCAATAATATCCTTGAGACAGAACAGCACAATAGAAGCTGATAATTTAACTATACACCAAATTGATAATGTAAATACTGTAAACACTGTTCTTGTAAATGCTGTTTTTTATTATAGCAAATCCTAGGGAATATATAGTGGGGGATTCAGCTGTCTAACCCACAGTTGACAATCCTTTGATGAAATGTCAGCCGTTGCTGTTGAATCACCCATCTTCATCTCAGCAGCGATGGACTTCCCCATCCTGGCTAGGATTCCATCATTGGACATCCTTGGGACCTCAAACAGAAAGAGTTGGAAAACGTGTCCCTAACGTTTTCCTATCAATCCAAGCGAACCAACCATATTTGGCTAGCGACCTTCTTAGGTAATGGGACTTATTACCCATTATGGCAGTTCACTCACTAACTGATCAATTTGCTAGTTTCAGTCAGCATCACTTGCCTTGCAACTTACTATTCATTCCCAATCAGTTGATAATAAAACCTGACCAATCCCAATTTGTACACCTTATAGTTAATCACTATCAGATGCTCCTATTTCATTAGCAACTATGCCCCGTGAGATCTTAAGTATTCATCCTGATCGATCCCTGATGGATATGACCAGGAAAATATCTCAATATCCCCCAAACATAGTTCCTCAAAAACCAGGCCAACTGATTTCTGATTCACTTTGCATTAGGGAATTTTCCCCTTGTTGGAATTTTAACCAGATGAAATCCTCCAATTATTAAGCGTTATTTGGGATGATATGCCCAATCCTGGTGGAATGGTTTATTGACTGAATTTCGTATTATTTGGTTTTATTGCTGGTTAGTTGCTCCCCAATTTGGGTTGAGCCAAAATTTATATTCCGCTGAGTTGGTATTAGGTTTGAGTGGGGCCAATTGGTGGCCCCAAATTAGTAGAAGGATCACTAGTGACTAATAGCTGAGGATGATCAAATCAATATCAGTCAGCACAATCAGTGGTCAACGCCAACAGCCATTTGTGGTCCAATGTGGGATTTCTGGTGGAAAGCTGATGTATTTGCTTCAAACGTTCGCTGCATGTACTGATTATCCAATGTCAGTGAATCACACTATTATAAGTTTGAGGCAGCCGAGATTGTTTCTGGTGCCTCATTTATTATTAATATAAGGCGAGAATAAATGTCGGCAAGATGCCAAGATATTCTGAGTCAAGCGAGTGACTGAAGCAGTTTCTGGTGGATTTATATCAATCAAAGGTTGAATCCAGATTTAACATTTATTTGGATTAATTATTTATATGGTTCATTAACAACTTAAGGCTGAGGATGAACCAAAACTAATTAGGACATCAGGAAGGATGGATCAAGAGGGTTGACGCCAGGGAAGAGATAATGTATTAAAAGAAGAAGTAGAAGAAGAAAAGTGGTTGGCTGGAAGAACCAGCAGAAGAGCTGATAGGTCGGCAATGGGCGCAGTAGTTTTTTTGTAAATAGTATAAATACCTGGCGCTTCCCTTTCAATAAATATCTCCCTTTGCTCATTTTTTTCATGATTTAAGTTTATATTTATTTAGTTGTTTAGGGAATGAGTATAGGGGATCCCCAAAATGGTTAGGTGACATGCCAAGGGGTTAGCCGGAGCTACTAGCCCTGACGCCTAAGGTGAAAAGGCAAGGGCTGACCAGTCTTCATACTGGTTAGCCTGCCAACTACCAGAGCCCAAAATTGATTTTCTTACATTATTTCACACTACAGGGGGACTCTGCTGGTTGGTGCTTAAGTAGCTAAAGGTTGGTTAAGAGGTGGCGGTGATGTACCACTGTGGTTCAGTTCCAGCGGTTGGTGGTGGCAGGGAGGGGAAAGCCCTGGAGACCCTCCCCACACGCTGAGGTTGAAAGTAGGAGGATTATCATCTGGTTAAGTGGGGGGAAATGTCAGAATTTTAACCAGATAGAATCCTCCAATGATTAAGCGTTATGTGGGATGATATGGCCAATCCCAGCGGAATGGTTTATTGACTGAAAGTCATGCTATTTGGTTCAATTGCTGGTTAGTTGCTCCCCAATTTGGGTTGAGCCTAAAATAGTATTCCACCAAGTTGTTATTAGGTTCACGTGGGGCCAATTGGTGGCCCTGAATTAGTGGAAGGATCCCTAGTGACTAATAGCCAAGGATGATCCAATTGGTATCAGTCAGCGGAATCATTAATTGATGCCAACTGCCATTGTGGTCAGTTGTGGTATTTATGGTGTAAAGCTGATGTATTTGCTTCAAACGTTCGCTGCTTGTACTGATTATCCAATGTTAGTGAATCTGACAGTTATAAGTTCGAGGTGGCAGAGGTTGTTTCTGGTGCCTCATTTATTATTAATATAAGGTGAGAATAGATGTCGGCGAGATGCCAAGAACTTCCGAGTCAAGTGAGTGACTGAAGCAGTTTCCAGCGCATTTATATTAATTTGAAGGTCAAATCTAAATTCAACATTTATTTGGATTAATTATTTATATGGTTCACCAGCAACTTAAGGCCGATGATAAGCCAAAACTAATTCAGACATCAAGAAGGGTGGAGTGAGAGGGTCAACGCCATGGAAGAGATAATGTAGTAGAAGAAGAAGTAGAAGAAAAAAGTGGTTGGCTGGAAGAACCAGCAGAAGAGCTGATAGTTCAGCGATGGGCGCAGTAGCCCTTTTGTAAATAGTATAGATACCTGGCACTTCCTTTTCAATAAATATTTCCCTTTGCTCATTCTTTTTATGATTTAAGTTTATATTTATTTAGTTGTTTAGGGAATGAGTATAGGGGATCCCCAAAATGGTCAGGTGACATGCCAAGGAGTTAGCCAGCGCTGCTAGCCCCAACGCCTAAGGTGAAAAGGCAAGGGCTGACCAGTCTTCATACTGGTTGGCCTGCCAACTAGCAGAGCCCAAAGCTGATTTTCTGACGCCCCTAGTGATATCAGGAATCTAGCAGGCTGGGAATATGGGAAAAATTTCAACAATAATCAATGGAATCCCCTTCAGGAATCCTGTCTCAGATTTCCAAATCATGAGAGGTGCTTCTCCACCACTGTAGTCATGAGGTTGGCTCAGCACTATGAGGGTACCATCAGGAGGTTGATTTGGAAGGCTGTAAAAGATCCTGATCTCATAGGGCCATGAAGGTCCCTGAGGCACCATTTCCCTATGCGCCCTATAAATATTGACTCTTTCATAAACAATATAACAGTCTATATTTCCTCCATCTTTTCATTTTTTGACTTCCATTTTAATTTTCATCTTTGAGACCCTCTTAAGGCTATTGTGAAAGTCAAGAGAACTGTTACGCTGAGAGATATATTGAATTTTGGGAAATGGTGGCTAAATGAGAGCAAGTTATTAATATTATCTAGTCAAGTTGGTACTCTCGTTCTTCTTTTGGATGATTTTAAAGTCTTGTATCTTGTCCCATGGGTTTGATCGCTACCATAAACCTGGATTAATGTGGATTTGCCTGGCCCCAGATTTGTTTGTCTTTCAATTAGATAATCATGGTTCCTGAGCTTCACCTCAGAGTCAGAAATGTTTTGCTTAACTTTTTTCTGTCAGTAGCTTCTTCCATCTAACTCTTGTAAGTATTTAGGAACAAAGAGATTTTTCTCGTTCAAGAACAAAAACTTCCTGAAACTGGGATGAAAACTTCTGTGAAGGAACTTCCTAAGTTTTTAACCACAAATAAAACATATATTAGTGCGGAAATTACTACCCTATAAAGGCAGACACTTATTAAGAATAATAATAAGTTTGTGGGGAGTCTTAATGGCATAGTAACACTGCCTACTTAGTCTTGGTATCTTTGTATATAGTAATTCCTGTCAGCCTCACTAATGACGCCACTTCCCCTATCTATCCATCACAATAGTTCCTCTAGGATTTTCATCAAAATCTTATTGCCGCACCAGCGCAGTAATCACATTAGAGGTTATACTTGGTATACTAATATTCACTTCATCAGCTTTGAGATTCTTAAACAATCTAACTACTGAATTCAGAATGAGAATCTTGAAATTAACTTGAATAATCGCATATAAACTATATATAATCAATTAGTATATATATCACAACTAGGAGCTTTGATTTCAAATATCCAAAACTTTTTTTAATTAGAAGATTAACTGATATGATTGGGTTAATTATTTAAAATATTGAAGTCTCCATATAAGCAAGTAAAGTATTTGTATTTTAACTATTGTAAATTGTTGTGATGTAAGTTTGTGGATAATCGCTCTAGTACGTTATGAATATAATTTGTTTATAGCCTTGCTGGAGTTTATGCCTAATGCTTGCTTTAATCTATTAATCAGTTAAAACAAATTATCAAAATTGGGTTGAAGCTAGATCCAAAAAGGGGCAAGAAGGAGTTTGATCATTGGCACAACAACATGGTCGACTAATAAGAAAAACTTTCCACATACTCTCAGGAGGCTCTTTGGTTAACTTGTCTTCATACTCTCCATATCAATTTAGAATTTAAGAACCAATAGAAGGCAGTCAACGCGAATTTATGCTCCATTTGTTCTTTCAGAGAAAGACATTTCATCTTTCTGGCTTTGTGAGTAGAGTTCATAGTAAATGTCTCAGGCTACAAGGTTGACATACTTTTGCTCGATTTTTCTCAAAAGGCAATGTGACATTTGTAAATGGATGCAATATTTCCACATCCTCAACCAATTATTCTAGTGTAAGATTCTAGTTTCAGGGCTTTAATTAAAAGTGCTTCTGCATCCATGCGCTATTCTTTCCATCTGCTTGCATAGACCTACTTTTAATTTTAACGTCCTTTTTCTTCAAGATCATTGAATCTTTGAAATGATGAGTGATGGATCTGTGAGGACAAAGGGGCCTTTAAGGCCATTGAAGTTCTTCCACTCCATCAGAACCTCCAGGACTAAAATGTTCTTGGGGGCCCCTGGGACCCTCTAAAATGTTGAGACATAATAACCACAAGGCCCTTCAGAACATTTTGGTATTCACAAGCCCTTGGGTTCATGACAAACTAGATATTCCTGGCAATAGTAATTTAGCAATTAACGCCTAAATTGTGAAATATCTATTGTACTAGGCTTGCTTTATTCATCTGGATTTGGCCATTAGACCAAGTAGCTGCTTGTTGTACATTTCCATTTATAAGGATAATAAGTCTTGAAGATGTTTTGTTAACTGTTCATCCAGTCTTTCATTAATTTCAGAATCCTGCATAGCATTTAGTTAGCAGGAGTTGTTTAAGAGGTGTTGATTTTCTTGTATCACATCCTGAATACAGTATAAAAACTCAGAGGTGCCCTTGCATAAGTTGATAACGCTTTATTGTATAATCTAAATTAATTACAATTATCAAATAACATACTGTTAATTTCAACTCACGATCTAGAAGTGTTGGTGGGTTCCAGGATGTTCAAAGGAACAAATTATTATATTACTACCCTGTATCCAATCATTAGGCGCAGGTGGGTAACCAATATAATCATCTCATAAAAGATGTTATGGTTACAGCTCAAGGGTGATTGTAATGGCCATCATTTGACTAAAGCTACCTAGAAGCTGTTGTATGATACTACCAATATCACCAGAATTTATAATTTACAGGTCTTTTCAGTTATTGTAAGGGGAACCTTGTTAGGGGTAGATTTCTAAGCTTTCCAGCTGTATGTGTATAATTTTCTCATGTTTGCGTTGATCCATTGGACTATGGAGTTTTGTATCTGGATCACCTTATACTCTGATTGAAGTTTCCTGAGATAACTAGATTACTTATTATTGAGGTACAAGTCTTAGCTACAATTTTAATTTAAAGCTGAAGATGTGAATTTTTAGGAGCATAAAAGGTGTTCTGTTTAGAGTTTCTAGCAAATCTCATTAAGCTTTTGGTTGTATAAGGTATAAAAGAAATAATGGCTGAGAACTTTTTTGTTGAAAAAGTTCAAAGTCCCATACTTTGTGAATAAATTCCTCAGTATGAATTTATATTTTATACTAGAAAATGTAACAATATACGTCAAATAAAAGATGGATAATATTTAAAACACTTTACTAAGGTTAAACTTATCTATATATAGGCTGAGTAGGAGTCCTGTGATGTAAAGAGCACTAAGGTCCTCCACAGTCATATCCTTTCTTCTCATCCAGTATATGGTAAAAAAATAAAATTTATTTATATGCATCTTGATAGTTTTTTATTGTCCTGGACTCTTAGATTAAAAGCTAGTATTTAAGAAGCTTTTCACTTGGTTGCTCAATTGAAGGATTAGGTCTATTAGTTCCTCATAGATTTGATTCAGATCATATTTATTCTAAACATTTAGGAGGTTCACAGATTCTTTAGGCGGCGCAATGGCATCTTGAGTGAGATTCAAACCCATAAGATGATATTCAATTTAGTCGCTGTGATGAACACAATATGGAGTTCATTTTTGTCACCATTAAAAGCTCTAACAGTTATCATGTATTCTACATGTAAATTATTACATATTTTATATAATATTATGAATTTTTACTTGTCTTTATTAAGTTTTATTTGGATTTTAGAAATTGTTTAAATAAAAAACTACAGCTTATTCACTCCAATATCATATATTTAGCTTAAATGGCATCAAGTGCCTCTAGGAAAGAATATTTTTGAACTAAAAAACAGTAAATTGAAGCCTAAGTTTACGAACTGGATTGGCATGAGTACTTTAAAAGTTTAGTTAAAGAATAATGTTCATCTATTTCCTAAAAATCACTTTAGTATCCTTTAAAGATAAAATAGTAGTACAGCTAGGTTATCAGGTTTTTAATGAATCAGAAATTTCATCATTTTATTTTTGAAACACCTGTAATCACTTATGCTATTTGGTGTGGGATTTGTTCAATAGATTTCCTTATATTGAGCTTTAATCCTTCTGTATTTTAAACAAATCCCAGGTAAATCATCTCTTATTTAAAGGAATGATTATTCTGGCTTAATTTTAAAGTTAGCTGCAGCCTGTCGTTCAAGAACTTCAATTAACTGCTCAGGGTGATCAGTGAACGTTAGTTTAAAAAAATCGTTTTATTAAGATAAAACAAAATTTAGAATAACTTTAGATTGCCCAAAATGATATCCATGATAAATGAATTGGTACATACACATTAAATAGGACTTGCGGCATCCTAGTCAATTGATACAGTCCTTGGGGCTTCATTTCACATCTTTCCTGGACCTCATGTGGAGAAATAACCTGCCAATTTCTTAGATATGATTTATCAGCAATCAAACTAAGCTCCACAAAAAATTATATAAGGCATCGTAATTTTTGAGGAGTGATATAAACTCTTTTAAAATCTTATGAGATGTCATTAGTCAATAGAAACTCAAGCTTACCTTATTTTTATCTCCATATGATATTATTATGCAAATCCAAGGTTTCTTTCAGATGTCGATGATATTACAATTTCAAGCAACATCAATTTCTTTATGGCCACTAACTCTCTGAATACATTCTCTGAATCATTATTATTCTAAAAGGCTATATGTCTCCGTTACCAATTCCTTGCATTATATCCTGCCCACAATCAATGTTATGTCAATTTTATGTGTGAATATCACACAGTATTTCAATATAATTCATTATATCCTATTTTTGATCTTCCGTTAATATGGTAATTCATATTAGTCAACTAATGCATATAACTTTTGGCAACTATACCCAGTAGCCTATTTTCTCCAAGGTGTCAAATTCATGAAATGGTTTTATTTATGATTTGAAATAATTTTTGAACAATAATTTTTATATCTGGTTCAACAATTAATTTAAAAAGAATTAGTTGTTTTCTAAATGACCCTGAATTAAGATCCTTGAAGCTATCCAAAGTTCAATTATAAACTTCTCTAATTGTGTTTTATATATTACAAATGAAAGTTCAGGAAGTTATCAGTAATAATCTAGTACTAATTTGTTTCTGAGTTCCATTTTTAGATTGTTTTCAGCAGATAAAAAAATTTAAATACTTCATATCTAGTAGCTAGATGAGGTTAGCTGGGGAATCCTCATGGCGCAAATAGAGAAAGTAATGTAAACATGGGTGAGTAGCAAAAGCCAAAACCAAGATAGGTACATTTGTTAGGCGTGTAGTGTCCTGAAAGGAGTATGGGATGGTAGTGATGACTGTGCTGACCTGTTCTCGTGGGTGTCTACCACTTCCTGAGGAAAGATTACAGACAGGAAGGGGGAGTAAAATCTGGGCATGATGCCTGTCAAACGGCTTCCCCATGATCTGGAGCATGGGTGTGGACCCCAGAACAAGTGATGGGCAATCATGGTTAGTTGCTCTTTGGTGCACCTGCCTACAAAAGGTGCCGCAGTTTGCTGAGTTGGCTGAAGCATATCTAGCAACAGTTCATTCAGCATGAGCCAGCTGGTGGTAAAAGTGATTATGCAAGAAAATTGCATTTAATCTGAAAGGAACGCAAAGCTTTATGGACAAAAAGGGGCTGGAGAGCACAACTCCGTTAAAAAAGCAGGTGACAAAGGGGAGGGTTTTGGCTTCACCCCCTGTCAGATTCTGGTGGTTGACCCAAAATAACCCTTTGACAGCCTACAAATCAGGCCAATTCTCCTTCCCAAACTTAGTCTGATTAATTATTCTCAACTAAAGCCAAATCCCAATTTACAGCTCAGGCCAAACATCTTAATGACAATTACCTAATTATCCACTTGATAGACTGGACTGTTTATCTCAATTTCAATTGTTCCAGTTATCCACAGGACAGCTTGAGCTGATTATCTTAATGTCAATTAACTTAATTATTCACTTGACATATTGGAAATAAAAATCTCAATTTTAATTAATCTAATTATCCACTTAACAGCTCGGGAATTATCTTAACATCAATTAAATTTGATTATGCTCTTGACAGCTCAGACCAAATATCCTTGCATATTCAGGCCAAGTATACATGCACCAAACTTGACATTTGTTCCTGAATAATCAGGAGTGATAACAACTATTTAGATTAAGAAAATGTCCAGGGATTGATCCAAATATAACTTCTAAAAAACCATGGACAAAAGCCATCATAAAAACATAACTTCCCACCTTATGGCAAATTTTGTATGTCAATCCTCATAATTGGCATGATAGCACTTATACATGGTTGCCTAAATAGGAGTACCTAATGCTATTAAGAGAGGCCAGTTGACATCCCAATTAATGAGTCATTTCTGTCAGCTGTATGAAGAAACCTAAATGAGCTGGTTCTAATAATATAAAATTTTCCGCCCTATGGTGAATTATGTATGTCAATCCTTGTAATTGGCATGATAGCACTTGCACATGGACTTCCCAAATTTAAGTACCTAGTGCTATTGAGAGAAGTCTGCTGACATCCTAATTAGGGGTGCATCATTTACTTAAATTGATGCCAAAATTTCAAAGAAGATGAATTTCGTCAGAAGTATGACAAAACTCAAATTGAGATGAATCTAAGAAAATTTGAACGTTCTTATTGCTATTTTTGTCCCTGAAATTTTCTTGAATATGAGAGTATTTTCCATTAATAAACCTATAATAGGTCATAGTTGTATCAGTTCAAGGTCTGAACTGAGGTGGAAAATAATACGTGGAGATTGCATGCTTGTTATGTGGCCAGAAGATGCCCTAGAGGTATAAATACTGGTGCCTAGCCTAATGAATAATCATCAAATAATACTATTAATAAAGATTTATTTTATTTAATCTATATACTGATTTTAATATGAAGTTTATTTTTGAAGAGTGTCAACAAGCAGGAATCTTGGATCCACAGCTTGTACCTTTGCCTGCCTCGATAGAAGTTCCCAAATAGAAGGAAAAATTGAGCCCAAGATTGACCAGAAGAGTAGGGGCTATTTGAATACTCCCAATGAGCTTCCAAACGGTCAAAATAATGTAAGATACAGGCAATATTAGGATCATTCAGCAAATCTTCAACCCAATTAAGCGTGCAGGAGCAACTTTTTAAGCAAGTGATTCACTGATTTTAACCCCCCCAGTAGCCTTAAACCTGGGGGTCATTGGTTCTTGTCTCCCACAAGGGAGATGAGAGGCATATAGCATGTCCTGGCTGTGTAGATAGTCTTCACAGGACCAAAAAAGGCGCACATATGTCAGTTTTGGGGTAGTGCAAGCTACATCCAAATTTCAGTTGGGCCCACATTTGGTGGTGCTTAGATTTTCACATTCCTAGTACAGTGGGGGCAGTACCTTAGTCCTTCATCCTACCAAAGTTGCCTGCACAGGAGATTTTTGGGGCTTTTAAAATAAAAAACCCATCAGATCACTTTACTCTGCGTGGACAAAGTTTGAGCTCATAGGATATCAAATTGTAATAAAAAATAAAATTTTCAATCACCACTAAATTAAAATTTTTAAAAAAAATCTCCTAATATATGATGGTGCATTTTACTTCCAATTGTAGAAGCAGCATATCTGCCCTGTAATGATAGATTATTATCCTCAAAGTCATAATTAATGGCATACTTTTACATGAATGTATGCAAGTAAGGATCTTATATCTCTTTATTAGGTAAGTGAATTGCAGGCGCCGTGACAACCAATAATTTAAAGAAAAGGTGGAATGCTCGTTATGCCCCACATGAAATGATAGAATGTCCCATACTTCATATTCTTTACAACGTTTAAATATGTGATATTATCATCTGTATATTTTATTATAACAATATGAAAATATGTACTTTACCATTTATATAGCCTTTAGTTTTACTCAATTGAATAGAAAGTTTGCATAAGAGGTTAATTATATTGCAAAAATTGTTTACTGAATGTATAGAGGTAACATTTCCTGAGTTTGTAGTATAAATTAGCTGAGTAAAATTTTTAGCTTAAATTTATGATAATGCCGATTGATATAGTCACGTTAGTTTGTCTAATTTAGTCAGTAGAAGATCTGCATCATCTTCTGAGTCACAAGTTTATTCTGTTTTTTGTTGGGAAAATGTCACAGCTATTTCTTAGTAGTTATTAGTTGCTTTCCTTAGCCTTCAATCTAGTTACCACGTGCACACCTTGCTATACTATACTATGATGTTAAGTAATAGAGAGGTTACTGAAAGCTCTTGAGTAATATCTTTTATTTTTTTAGATCTTTCTAATGGAACTCATTATATGCAGCTCTAGACTTTTCCTAATCAACTCAACACTGCTTTAACACATCTTTTCTTCTTACACTTATTAATTTAGAGTTTACATGGTTCACTTGGTCTTCAAGTATACGTTGCCAACATTAGTCCAAATATAGTCAGTAGTTTCACATCTATACAAGTTGGATGAGAGGATTGTTTGACTATTTATGTCCATAATAAATTTTTCCTTTTTTCTTCAGTAAAAGATTCCCTTATTTATTATCTATTTATCCAGATTATTGCTATTAAAATCATTATTTTTTATTTTGTATATAATGTATGTCTAACAAAAAATTCAAAATAACATTTTATGTATATTTACAATTAAATACGTTAGTATCTTTTGTAATCAATGATTATCACTGAAATGAAAAGAAAGTCTTGGTAACTCTGTTGATTATATGGTAATAACAAGCAATAGAGTCGCTTATCTTTCCTGTACAACTAAGATTTGTTTTTCTTATTAAGTTTTTAATGTTCACACTTTCTTATCCTTCTTAGTTTAGATCACTATAACTCCTTTTTGCATAAAACAATCTGATAAAATACCAATTTTTCACTTTGGCTTCAAAAATTTCCACTAAACTCCTTATCTTTTAAAGAACACTCTTTTTGACAACTTTATTTAAGAGTGTATTAAAAGTCACATCTTTTTTAATTAAAGGTGAAGAGCTATTATTAAAAAGAGGCCACACTTTTTGCATTTAAGCTTGAGATTCAGATAGCTGTCTAGAGTGAATTAGTTTTTGGGACAATTAGCTCAGGTTAGACTTAGTACTGAGCTGCGCATTTATTGTACCATTCTTTAATCTTTACAATTCTAAAATATCTAAGTGTGTCACTTGGGAAATAAAAACTTTATATCATCTATTGCCATTCTGACTCCCAATAATAAGTCCCTTGCTTGTCTGGAAGTCCTTTCTTAGCACAAAGTGTCTTAGCTTTTTTAGAATAAGTGAGATTTTTAAACCTCTTCATAGCAATAAAAATATTGTATGAACCCAACTGATTTTTTCTCACTAGTGATTTATGCCGCTGGATTCCACAAAGGTTTATTTAAAATAAAAAATAAAGTACTACTAAAAAACTTGGGTACATGAATTTGTATTAGCTGCACCAGAAAAGAAAGGAAAACAATCCCCTTCAATATCCGTTGATCAGTATAAAAACTGTATCAATGGTTGAAGTGATATAATACTAATTTCAGAATGGCTGTTGCAGTTTGGACAAGGAAATATGCTAATTTAACCTATTGAAGCTTGGAATACTCAATTCACTTTGGCTGAATAATGTATGGGGAATTAACTTTTTTAAACATACCTATGAGGTAATGATCTAACGTACATCAGCCAATCCCATCCAAGAAAATTATTTTACCTTGGGGGACCCCACCACACCTATAAAAGTGGGTGGTCCCCTCGTCATTTCTTGAATGGACCTGGTTTAAGCTGGGGGAGTACAATCTGATGGACACCCCATGGCCCGACGTGTGGTTGTAGTAATCCAAAAGCTTGATCTCATTTTTAAGCCCATGATGTATTTAAAATCATGTTACCCCAATTTGCTGGGTTCCACCAAGAATCAGACAGGATCTTTTGGCTTGTATAAATAATAAATATCATTTAAATACCTAATATTTAAAATTGTTTTTTGAAAAAGGCAACATTTCCTCTTTTCAGCTGATTTTGACCCAACGCTCCTATTTTGGAGCTGGGAGGGCAAATATCTGACAAATATAGCTTTTTTCCAATTTGCTTGCAGTTCCATTATTCCTTTGGGCGTACTTCTCTCACAGTTTTCTATATTTAGATATAAAAGACTCTTCAAGGGATGTACCTGGCTTACCTAATTGTTAAGCCCCATTTTTAGTTTATTATCTATAAGACAAGGTATATGAAATGCATTATAATCACCAGTTAACTCAAAAATTAGCTATGTGAGCAGGTACTAATTGGCTCCTTTGGATGGCACCAAACATATGTCAATAAGAAAATGGGACGTAATAAAATGTTCCATAATTTTACTCTTTGTGCCGCTGGCATTTCATTCAGGTCCTTAATTATAATGATTCTAGTTGTTTCAAGGGTCCTGGGTTTTTAGATACCAGCACATGTAAATGACTGTGACTGATGGCCAACCCAGGACTTAGAGCAATGGTCAGTTCAAAATTCCCGTGGGACTTCTCATCACCAGGGATAAATATGGCTTAGAGATTCTGTATAGAAGGGCTTCCTCACACTTGAACGGCCGACCCTATGTGGGAATATTTGTCCAGCCATGCTGGACCACATTTCCCACATGCTTCTTTGGGGAAAAACATTCCTGTTTTAGATGAAAATACTGTCACTAAAAGATTAAAAAAGGTTTTCAACCTTGCTAAGTTCAGGACGTGCTTCCTCATCTTATCTGGAAATATTGTGCACCCCAGTCTTTACTTTCTCTCATCACATTTCTCTATATCATGAATGTCCTAAACCTCAAATCAACAAAATAATTTTGATGACTGTGGTTACTCATTCCCAGTAAACCCTTGAAGTGATCAACGCTCCTCAAGGACAACCTCAAGATCTAGGAAATCTCTATTGAGACTTGAGATAATAGTCATCATAAACTGACTAATATCAATCATGGTTTTGTGCTTTAATGCAACCTGATATAAGCACTTAAGTTCATGGAGCTTGATGGAACTCCTGTCTGTGCGTAATGCAGGACCTCTCAGTTATACCTGACAGTTCTCAGATTGATGTTTTTTGATATGATGGCCCAGCTGAACATCTTCTTAAACTTAGAATTTTCCCCATTTTGCATCCCAATTCACTGACAATTTGGTATTGAGCCTAATCCAATTTCAGGCTAGCCCTATCTTGAAATTCTATTTAGTTTTTTTCTACATTTCGTGCCCTTTTTACTATGAAAGAATATATGTTTAGTCTAAACTCAGTATTATTCTTTTTCCACCTCTTTAAATCCCAACCAGATTGGGTCCAATATTCCAGGATTTGGCCATTACATTATACCTATATCCTCTTACTTCCCTCTCCTTTAAAGTACCACGTCCAATCTTCACATGCTGGTAGGGCGTCCGCTACACTCCAACCTCCTTTCCTGCCCTCAGTTGGGCCACATATACTCATAACGCTATCCACTCTACAGTGCAACACAACGCACGCCTTTCTGTTTTGCCTCTAATTTTCCGCTGCAACTTAGTCATTTGCACTAGTGAGTGATCCTAAAAATGTTGTATCACTGACTGACTGTTCTTAGTGTTCTTCCCACCAGTTTCTTTATGTCCTGCATAAATTTCATAGTGCCTGTAAGTGGCCCGTTGTGCCAGTTCTCACAATAATGGCTGTTCCCATCATTTAAATTACGCTGCTGCGCACCAATGCCTTAGTTTTGCTATGGAGTGATGTCAAACTGAAGGACATCGATTTTGGCATTCACATTTTAACATAACTCAACCTTAAGCCACTACCTTCATGGAGCTCAGAAGAATTTCATTTGTGCTTATTCTAGGCCTCTCAGCTAAGTCTAACAGTTTATCAGATAAATCAAGTACCTTATTAATGTGGTGCAAATGGAATTTTTCCCAAACCTTAGGCGCGTTTTTCCCCATCATGCATCCAATTTTGCTGATGATTGGTAAATAAGTTTCCTCTAATTTTAACAGAACCCCATACTAAAATACTACCTAGTTTTTAGGATTCATTTCGTGTCCAGTTTTTACTTAAACAAGAAGTCAGTTCAGTCTCAACTTAAGATTTTGCTTATATCGGCTAGTCTAATCCCTGCCAGGTTTAAGCCAATTATTGGGCTTCATCCTGTTACATTGGTTATATCATTGACATCAAAATAAGAGGCCACTACATTTTCAAATTGGCTTGATAATTAGTTAGTCAAACTAAAGCTGGTTTGGTCTTGAAGCCTCTTGGCTGTGTTAGCTTGGCGCGGTTTTGTATCTTAAATGAACCTGTCTTTAGGATTAAAAATCTTATATAATGGCGGGGGCATCCAAGAAGAGTGACTTTTAAGCGTTGATCCCGCTCAATTTTAACATCATGTCAGAATTATCTTACTTACCTGATGGTTACTTCCTACTCATGACACTTTCCTAATATATTTACAAAAATTAAGATAACTGGCGCCTCCTCTATCCCAATCATACCTTGTCTTTGTCATATTGTGTTCATGATTCCCTAATTTATTTACATCATTTTGCTTACACTATTTCTATATGTATCATATTTTAGGGTCATTTATCTTGCTATCCTGATCATCTTTTAACATTTTAGTTTCTCAAATACAAGGATAAAATTGTTAGTTGTAAAAGACCTTATGATTATCTCAGGTTTACAAAACTTTATTTGGTCAATTACGCTCACCATCAGATAGTATCAATCATTGGCAATCAGAATAAGATACTTTTATAATTAATATTTAATTATATCATATCCCTAGATAGTCAAAGTAAATAAGTAAGCAGTCACAATATTCTTATAAAGTAGTTAACATTGGCGTGTGGTAAATATCTCGTCTACCATTATATTTTAGTTCTCCAATTGGAGGTTTAAATTGAGTTTTTTCGCTTACTGTACGATGACTTTAAGCATGACATATGGTACTCTTGATGGCTAGACTCTAATGCCTTCAATTATCTCTATAGGATCCTTGTATTTATGGCACTGGTGCAACTTCTCTATGATCCTTCTGAATAGATATTACCAACCTTTTTTACAATTATGTAGATAAATCTAATAAAATTCTTTATCAACATAATAAATTATATTACACTCAAGTTCAATTAACTTGCATTTACTTTCTTAATCCAATGATAACTTATGGAAATTTTCTGATGCCATTATGAACCTTCTTTGACAAATTAATACATTTGCAATCTTTTAACTCAAAAGAGCACTTACTTTGGGGAGCATAATGAAGCCTTAATAAGATTTTGCGATGTAGACTCTCAGTTGTAAAATGATAGCTTATCAGATTAGAGGATTCTAATCTGATAATACATATGAGATTTGACGCCTGATAGATTGTTCTTATAAATCAGCATGATATTCCTCCAGACAGTTAATAGAAAGCTTCCCACAAGAACAATAGAACCCACATAGTGATATCTAACAGCTTATTGGGCCACTTTTTGTGTATAGTTTTTTCTCTAAGTATCTATTTATCATCTAAACCTTGGGTTTTACTTTTTGGCTCCATTGAGCCCTTTTTAGTGTTTTGGGCTGTGTTTTAGCCTTTGGCCTATTACAGGTATATTCTCTGAAAAAGGATAATTCTTCTGTAACTCAGCCCTTCTACTTTTTTGTTTGGATATGTTCTAGAAATTGCTGGTATTAAAAAATTTGATTAATTAAATTTTAAGTGCATTGTCAATTAAAATGATAATTGTGCTCAGCCATAGTTTTGCACAAATGCTCCAGCAACGTGATTTGGCCTAGTAACTAGATAAAATTTAATAATCAATGAAACTATTGGTTACACTTAGTTTAATACCTAATTTAAATCTAACTCTGTTGCAAGGCCCTTTTACAGGGACAATGAATCAATTTATTGTTAATTTTCAGTTGAGCATCACCACATTACCAAGTATTTCCATAAGTTATGAATTATGAAGCGCACATCTTCACCTTCTGCATTTCTTATAAAAATGTGACTTTATGAAAACATATCATCACCTCAATATCTATAAATAGAAAATTATCATTTTTTATAAGTGCATCACCGCTTCATTTTTGGAGTTGATAAAAATTATCGTTTTTGTAAGTATATCACCATAGCTTTTGTATATAAAGATATAAATTTTATTCTCAATTGGTCAATTAGTTCTAAATTTTTAAGCCTAAAAACTTAGACTTAAAGGATTGGGCTCTATCCACTCAGTGTAAATTTCCAAGCAAAATTATATGGATAATATGTAAAACTCAATATCCCACCATAGTTTTGCTTTGATATCCTTAGATTTCCCACCAGCTGCCCCAGTGTGGGGCAGCAGCAAAACTCCACCACCATTTTCCGTCTAACAGGAAACGCGCTCAGACTGCTCACCTATTCATATAAAACTCCTGGAACAATTTGTTTATCCCAAGGATCTTGACGCCCACCTAATCAAACCCAAGTGGTGCCCTGCTGCCCCCTGGTGCTCCCCCAGAGCAACATGCTTTTTACCTCAGGGTCAACTATGGGAAACTTTTCCCCTACCACGACCAAGCCACTATTCTAATGATTCAGGTGGTGATGCGTCCCACCACTTTTATTGACTTTAGCCCTAGAAGGTGTATTCTGATCTCAGCTTCGCCTGTGAATCCAATGTTGCCACTGCAGAAACTGTGCCCCTGCTTTCCAAGGTACCACTCTCCCCACAATTTGGTACCAGCTCCCAGTGGATACCACTTTGGTGGTTCAGTTTTCTGGTTTTCCCACCCACCTTACCCCTGAGGTGCTCCACCTGGAGCTGATGGAAGGTTTGGCAGCCTATGGCTCCAACCCCAGCTTGCAATTTTTGGTCCCAAATGGGGCCACACGCCTCGCTAGCCCTCAGGCATATGCCACGACCAGCCCTGAATCAAATAAAATTGCCCTGTCAATTCCCCCTCATGCTGTTATCCCCTCTGCCCCTGACCATCCATTATTGGCTTATGTCAAGGGTGGACAGATGATCTGTCCATCCTGTTTCGAATTGGACCACTAGAAAAGCAAGTGCCCATCCATAGCTGCTTCCAATGGCGCTGACTTTCATCCACTGGCTCTGTCTTGCCGCCCAACTCGACGCTAGCTTCAGTATGGGGTATGATCCTACCTCCCCCTCCCCCAAAGTCTGTTGCTGCAGCTGCGCCTGCAGCTACCAATTAGCCTCCTACTCGCCCTAGTGCCAAAAATGCATCCTCCAATCAAGCACCAGCTTGGAACACAGTTTGATCCCATACTTCTTCCAACTAATCAATCAAACCTTAAACATATGCCGGTTCCCCAATTCAATTTAACCAGAACCCATGGGAGTTATTGGCTGCAAATTGACAAATCAAGTAATCTTATTGAAGAACCAATTCAGCAAAATTGAGCAGTTCTGTAATGCAGAATGGGATGGCAAATACCCCCTCGTTTATATGCCCCACAGCCATATGCTGAATCATTCTACAGAGACCACCCTCTTGCAGTAGAAGCAGCTGCCACAACAATTGTCATCCCCTCCACAAAGCTGTTACCAAATTTATGGCGATATTCATAAGAGGTATTTTAACTCCTGTTACCCCCATAAATATCACCCCAAAAAGTAAAATTACAATGAATCAATTTTTAAAAATTTGTCAATGACGCTATCCAGATTATTGTAACTGTAGCAAAGAATCTTAAATCTAAGATTACCCAAACCAATATTTCCACATTCAACAAACTACCGGACGCCCACATTAAAGCCAAAAAAGCTTTAGCCAAATATATCACTGCCATCTTCATAGCTGGAAATTTCCAGGAAATACAATCATTAGTGACATTGAACTTCATGCCACTGATGCCCCGACGCCCTTGCTATCCTCCTTGACATGTACCCTACTCTGGGATGAGGAAGCTGCTACCAAAGATGAGCCTCCTGATCCCCCTCCCCTTCCCCCATGGAGGGATAAGTGTCTCCGCTACCACCTGGTTGGTTGTTTTGTTTGGTGTTTTTCATTCAATCCCCTCATTTGGGCGTTTTGTTTTATTTAATGTTTATATTATTTTTTAGTTTTAGTTTTTAGTTTGTTAATGTCTGTCCCCTGGTCGGCTAGCTCAGTTAAACAAAAACTTAGATTTATATATTATATAATTTGGTACAAATTAATTTAATAATATAGATTAATCAATAGCTCCATCATATATAATCTATTTCTATAACATTTCACCTGCAAGACTGTATTACAGGCGAAATTGTCTTCTTTCTCTAGTATTATTCCAGAGTAATTTAAATTATCCAAGTATTACCAATTTCTTTAAATTTCAGCTGACATTTATCTTGAGGTTAAAAGAACAAGTTC
>JAKSZP010016116.1:0-94985 GCA_022478985.1 Massospora cicadina | reverse complement strand
CATATCAATAGATAGACCTGACGCAGGGGCCAGTTCATGAAAGGTAGAAATCAAAGAACTCAAGCTAGGGGATTCAGCCATGGCATAGATCAGTCTGAATAGGTGGTCTGATTGGGACACCAGAGGCTTCAGGGCGGCCGATATGACAGCCATCAGTGGGGTGGAGTCTCCTGCTTGTGAGGAAGAGCGCAAAAGACCTCTCACCCAATGGCGGCATCCCCATCCACAGCGTCTAACAGTGCAAGCCCTTGTTGGGCATGGGATAATGCAGAAGCATTATTAAGCATAATTGCTGTACACATTTGCACTTTGGCGAGCGTGTCGAGAACTTGATTGGTGATCTCCCAGGAGGGAACATTTGAACTTCCCTCTGGGCTAGTAGAAGGAGGAAGAGGCGCAATCTGCGCAGCTTGGGTGGATTGAAGAAGATTTCCCAAGGTAGAGCGGATACTTGTCCCAAAGTTGGAAAGTGACCAGACAAACAGCAAACAGAAAACTAATGATTGCACATTCATTTAGTAAAGAGTAACTACTGTGGCGCCCAGTTCAAAGAACAAGGAGGAAGTGGCTGGAAATAATGGTTGGTCGTTCTTGTCATGGAAACGGCAGAAGAAGTTTAGACCAGCCTGTCAGTAAGGATGCGTAAGCACCCAAAAAGCAAGCCAGAATGCCAGAGGCGTTGCCAACCAAATGACTTGATATGGAGCTGGGCATTGGGAAACAACTAATTGTTGGTGCAGCACAATAATGAGTATGATCCTGACGACGAACCACACTGAAACCACTCCTGACCCGAGGGGGTCTTGCTACAGGGAGTGGGATCGCTGAGATAGTCTCGATGAGCTCTTCAGCATATGGGGCCATTTCAACCGGGGCACCAAGGAGAGTCGGATTCTCTATTGCAATTGGTGGACATAAGGCCACAAGATCCCCGTGTATTGCTGCCAGAAGTTAGTGATAATGGGGTTGTGGAGCAAAAAATTATCAGACTCGCTGAATCCAATTGATGATGGATGAATCCATAGAGACCAAGAGTGCTGGTAGAGCTCATCTGGTATATGGACTGATGGGCCACCAGGGAAACGCCATCAGGGATGCGGTCAGAAGAGCTAATCAAAATTATTTGGTTTTTTGGCAAAATTTTAATTAAAAGGATATAAAGAAAATCGACCAACAATTTTCTCAGTGCTATGCAACTGAATAAATAGTGGTTGATTCGGGTAGTGACAAGCTGGGATCAGGACCCTCAATTTCGACCTAACCGGCAAATTGTTTGGGAATGGGCAGGTTTGTTCCTTGAGAACTGACATTGCATAATTTGGTGGGCCAAGTCGCTGTCAGTTCGACCTCAAATGTCAGAAAGGAGGCTCAACTAATTTTCAACGGTTGGCATGACAGCGTTTGGCCCAACAAGCGATGGGAATCCCCCAAGGCCAACCCACATAGGGGCGGGTCCATTTGGTTGAAAATGGGTTCAGGACGCCCACCCACCCGCTCTCAGTTGCTGGACCATTCATTCAGTCAGTGGCATCACATTGACTGCAACGCCTGAATTGCCAACAGGAGGCTTTAAACCCTCATCATTGGTGCCTGATGCTATAGCCTGATCGTCAAGGATGATCCCTAACGACTTTGGTAGGAAGGTACTTTATTTGATTGGCATATTGATCAAATTGGAACTGTCAGGCGTTCCAGCCAATTTAAATTTGACAATCTCAGCACAGATTTTGCTAATTCCCCATAACAGTTCTGCTGAGGTGAGTGTGGGTACTGGGGGTGGGGTCCGTAGTGGAAGAGCTGTTACCCATCGCTCATCTACTATTTGAGAGAGATTGCCCTGAGTAATGAGAGGTAGCACCATCCTCTTCAGTGTCTTCTTACTGGGAAATGGAAAAGTGGCCTGATCAACAGCCAGGGGACGTTCCCCAGACTTACATATCCTGGTGTTGAGACAACTGTTTTGAGTCGTTTATTGCCTGATCTGAGATCTGAATCATGCCCTAATTTGATTATTGGCACCGGCTATTCCAGACGGCTCCCCCAGGCTGGAATTTGTAGACCAGACCTGAGGTCAACACAGGCAAATTTCTCAAAATTTTGGCATTATTTTCTTGTGGTGTGGGGGGTTCCTGTGCCTGCCCATGACCTTTGCTTGCATGAACTCTCTGCAGACCCCCTCTATCAAACTCAACAGGGTTGAGAAGGGGGGAAGGGGTGGGAAAGGGTTATCCTTCTGGGGAAGAGGTGTCACTTAGTACTCATCTAAAATGTGTGCAACGTTGCTCAACTGCAACTGGGATCCACTTGGACATTAGGGCCCCTTTTTGTCCGGAAGGGGTATTTTCCATATACAGGTGTAGGAGTTGGGCTCCAGGACTTAAATAAATGGCCAGGTAGACTAGGAGATGAGGAAATGGTCGGGCTCAAGGAGGAGTCCATTGATAATTGCAACTCAGAGTCTAGACATTTTTGCAAGATCCAGACGCCATTTATCAAGCTGGGCTGGGTTTTACATTTCTTTGGAACCAAAAAGAGTTCTAATACCAAAGCATTCCCGCTTACTTAATTAACTGATCTCGGTCATACCCTGGGTAGAAGATGAGTAATGGGAGCTCCCCTGTATGACCCCTTCATCCTCAAGTTACCCTCAGGCCGGAACTGCTATTGTCTATAAAATTCTGAAAAGTTAGTGTTTAGAGTCCAACAAATCTTCCACAAAATCAGAAATGTTCGTACTAAAATTGCCACCAGAGCAAAAACCCCTTGGAGGCTAGGGCGTCAAGTGGCGCACTAGTGATTTAAGAAAACTTGACACATGGAATAAACTCAGGTAAATGTTCTTGTCCAATTTCTTACTAGGGTTAAATGTATAAAAGGAAATAGTTCTAGACATAATTAATAATATCAATGAGTTCTGAGTTGAACAGAAGTGATGAAAACTAGTTAGAACATAAAATCAGTTATTAGATATACAAAACGATCTCATTGGGATTATTTAATTGTGATTATAAAACTGTAAACTTATAACCTTGTGATTCCTCCTCCCACCTTAATATAAGAGCCAGCGATCTTTATTTTTAAGTGAAGATGGGTTATATAAGAATTCCTGTTTACTAATTAAAAAGCCTAAAAAAGATTTTTTATTTTACTTATGTAAAATCCACAAATTATAATTCCTGAAATTCCTTCTATTAGCAAATGTCAAAGACTTATCTTTTTAGCACTAGTGGTGCCCAACTCAATAGGGGGAGCCGCCATGCATCTTTATTTGCAATTGGGTCAAACAAAGGTATTATCATAAATTAAAAAATTCTCAATATAGCCCCTATGTTATCAGCCTAGCAAGACATATCAGATGGTGAGGAAGCATTGGGGAAACTTTTTGTCTGGTGCCGCTTTAGCTGGCGGACCAAGGAAGACACATCGGGGTAGGGGCATCAGCAGCAAGAGGCATAAGGAGGTATAGTTGTGGGTAATGTCAAATATTTATTCTTTATAGTTTTTCTGTTGATAACAGTCCCTGCTCAAGGCTCTCATTTTCATCTCAGGTGTTGGCATGCAAGGGGAGAAAGGAGATGCTATTGTATCTTTACCTGCAAGTATAGAGATACTTCTTGTTGGTACTAGAGCAGGTGCTCATGCATCTGGAACAACGCTCATGACCTTATAAAATTGTCATGAAGGAGAAAAAATGATTAATAGTATTGGTAAATGACAAGGAGAAACTGTACACAGGCTGATCTGTGAGACTAAAAAATCTAGGTCTAAGAGGCATTAGAACACCCAGTGCTCTTCTAGAAAACTAAGAAACAAGCTTTCATAAAACTATTGTCACTCACAAAGAATCTAAAGGCCAATGGTTACACTATTGGCTTGTGTAGAATTTATCTGTTTTTGGCTCTCTGGTGCTGATTGTTGCTGGATTCCACAAAAAGGGCTTTAAATAATATTGAAATAAAAGCACTAATAACCAAAAAGTTGATTTTACAAAGGTTTTATTAGTGTCAACGTGGGGTAAAAAATGAACTCTTTTGATATTATACTCCCTGTTTTAAACTGTATCGAGGTTCAAAGGGAATTCAATGGTACATTTGAACTTCTTAGAATGATCTAAATTAAAGAAATTCTAATACAACCTATCAAAGCTCTGAAAAATTTAATTCATTTTAGCTGACCAATGGTAAGGGAGATTTTTTAGGCAAAACTTACCCATGTGTAATGATTTGATATATTTTAACCAATCCCCTTTTAGAAAATTATTGAATCCTGGGACCCCTCCATGCCTATAAAATGGGGTGGTCCCTGCTTAGGGGTTGATTTTGAACTAGACTTGACCAGGGGAGAAACCTCTGATAGACTCCCTGGGTTCACCCACATGTTTGGAACAATTCTGACTTCCTGACTTTGTGCTAATGCCTGATTAGCATTCATAAAATTGTTATCCACATTTTTGGGGTTCCACTTAGAATTGACCAGGGTCTTTTGGTTGATAAATTCTTTTTACTAATTAAATCACTCTTATCATCATTGCGAAGTTGTAAATGTCTGCCCTTTCCCCCTTTTGGCCGAGTTTTGTCCCAAAACATCTTATCTCAGAGCCAGAAAGGCAAATTTTGTCATCACCACCCTCAATAATGTTGGGGGAGAATAGGGCCATAGGAAGTTGCCATGTACCTGATAAAATGATAGTCACTGTACCAAAGACTTTATAGAGTACTCAATGCCTCTCTTTAGGTGATGGTGAAAGGACCCTCCCAAATTGATCAAAGCTAGCCGCTTCTAGGAGTGATGGAGTTATCATATTATAGGACCATGTCAGACATTTAGAAGTAGGTAGGGGGTTCAGAGCTCATTGCAGACTGCCCTTCTCTTGTCACCATTTTCACTAAATTAGACATAGCCTCAGATTAGAGCTGGATGATGCGCTGAGCCAATCTTCTCATGGTTTTCTTGGGTTCCTCAGCTCTTAAGAAGAATACATCTGTCATGATTTCAATATGACTTGATGATAATCGTGGGACTTCTAGGGCGGATTGGGAAGAATCCTCCGAAAATGATATCTGTTACAATTATTTAAGTGCCTTGAGACGAGGCAATATTGATGTATAATGGATTTATTATTGGATCTCTCTAAATAAGGTGATAAGGCGATGTCAACATTCAATGAATACAAATTAAGTCACCTACAATTAGGGCAAAAAAGAATTTTAGAATAACAAGCCAAAATGAGGAGAATCGGTGGAACAGAATAGTCCAAGCTATGAGAGTGGTATCATCTGAAGTTGCTGTATATAAGCAAGAGGGCGATTAAGAAAAGGTTGTTGTTAAGTAGTTAGTAGTAAGAGAAACAGCGATAGTCTGCTGTATTTATTATATTGAATAAATGAGATTGTGAGAGCAAGTGCTCCATATTACTTGAATAGTTTATTCTGTTGTTTTAAGGATGACGATCATCACATCATTGGTCCTAATTGCTCAGTGGGTCAAACCCTGTGTAAAAGATACTATGGCATATCTATTATCTACCGCCGATTTTCTAACAGTGGTGCTCACTACAGGGGGCCCATTGATCAGTTATAAAAATAATAACTCAGTTGCCTGCTATGTCACATTCCGGTTGCTTTGATAAGGAATCTGCATGACACACTGGGCCTGAGCATATGAGGAATTGAAATTTGAGTTGGACACTGTGCTCAAATGACAAGATGAGCTGCTCTAGGCAGTTTGAAGTGAATAGCTGCCGCTTCTTGATCGTGAAGTAAATATTAATGGGCTCTTTTCAATGATTTGAGTTTGCAACTGAAGGAACCCTGGACCAGCAAAGAGCGAAACTGGTGATCTCAACCTTGGATGTTAGAAGTTCTGATCAAGTCGTTTGTTACCTTCTATATAAGTCCATTACATACCAAGAAGTTTAGGAGATGGTGATGCGGTTGTTTGGCGGAACTGCAAAGAGATTTCAGTGAAAAGCTGAGCTCTTGAACATTGGGTTTCAGTGTAATGAGACCCTTACCACATTTGCTGAGCAATTTATAGTGGAAGCCCATATGTTGATTGGGTCAGGGATTTTATATGAAGTTGATGTGTGCATTGCTATGTCCTCTGTGGTGAAGCCATACCCTGAGCTTTACAACGTCATGGCCCAGTTGTTGGAGGACGATGTACCTCTTCTTAAACTTTTTCAGTTTGTACATCGCTTAGCTGTAACTTTCTCCCCACCCAACATCTAACAGATTCACACTGTCACTGTTGCTGACTCTAATTATGTGGGGGGAATCAACCAGTAAGTACAGGTTCCACTAGGTTACTCACCGCAGTCCAACATCCGTCCCATAACTGCCAATTGACAACTGACCAACTACCGCTTTGTCCTAAATACATTGATCAACAGCAGGAATTATACTGATGTGGGGCTGGTTACGCCGATCATCTTCAGAATACCCTTCTGAGTGGGCCAACTTATAATAAGCACAGACGCAGGACCTATGGATTAAGTTGTTTTAATTTTGGACGCACTGGCCACATAGGATGATGGTGCCCTAAATGATGGATCCCTTACATAAAACAGGATCAAATTTATAAGGGAAAAGTCAGAGCGGAGTAGAGATGGGACTCTCAACTTCCGCTATCTCAAATTCATATGTCCCACCTGAATCTACTGTATTTATATCAGCAGAAGCCTCCCAGTGTGCGATACCTTCCTCTACCAACAGCCAGTTGGGGGTATAATTGTGCTACCTCAAACACAAGTCAAAGAAATGGCGGACACGAGGTTTCTGGAGCATCCAAAGCCTTACGCTTGTCAAATGTTTGACCAAAGTCCATCAGACCAGCTAGAACCATTTGCAGATGCATTGTCTCTAAGAGGAGTAGAGGTCGCCCTTCCAGTAAACGCTATTATAACAGAGTACTCTACAGTTGGTGCGAGTATTATAAGTTTCCTGGGAAAACATGAACCGCTGAATGTACACATAGTAAATAGCTGGCATTCATCTTACTTGGAGTGCATTTACTGTGACATAGTGGCAGCCAAAACCTAAGTATGAGCTATAATTGATATGGGTGCTCCTGTTAACATTTTCTCCACTAAGATGGTGGCAAAGTTATCCTTAAAACCTGACATAGACCTCCAGATATTGTATGGGACTTCTGGAGCAAAAACTACAGTCTCTGAAGAAGCGTATAGTGCACTTCCCTTGCGGTTTGGATCCATTGCTGTGGTGGCACCAGCAGTAATATTACCAAATTGCAACTATGATCTGTTAATTGGGACTGCTTTTATGCGACACTATGGGGCTGTCATTGAAATGATGGAAGAGACCCTCACTATTTTGGGACAGCGGATCCCAGTCTATTTTACCTCCAGCAGAGTGCCAAAGGGCTAAGTGCATATGGGACAAATCAACATTGCCTACGGTGATGGGGTGATTCCAGCGCATTATAATCGATTAAAAATAGAAAACTTGGGCCCTTCCCCATAAAATATATGAATATCAGGGGCTACCGCTTACAGCTGGAGCTATTACATTCCCTCTGTACACCAAGTAATAGTAGACACTGAGTTAGAGGTGGAAGTGCCAGCTGAGCTCTACAAGGAGATCATTAGGCCTTATCAGCAATCGCGGCTTGAGCCCCATGTGGCTCCAGGCATCATACTTCTGTGCCATGGGGAGATTAAGATATTGATAGACAATCTTCAGAAAATACAAATTTGAATCCGCCAGCATCAGATTATAGCGTATCTACATTTGAACCCAGTTGGGGAGATCAACCAGGTGCATGAGTTCGGGTCTCTGGATAAATTTGGTCTGCCCATCGAAATGCATCTCAGTGTAATGGCAGTTGTACCACAGGAGAATTTAATGGGGTTATCAGAAGACCAGGAAGATCAGGCAGAAGCTTTATTTCAAAAATACAAAGAGATTTTTGCTGTCGATAATCATGATTTAGGGTGCACTTGGGGGTTGATTATTGGCTGGACACTAAGGATCATCCCCCCCATCAGGTCTCAGCCAATCCGCCGATCAAGGGCAGCTGAAGAAGTCGTCACTGAGGAGATTGACAATTTGCTGGAGCAGGGGATGCTCAAACCATCTAAGAGTCCATGGGCTTCACCTGTCCTAATTGTTAAAAAGAAGGATGGTACTAACCACATAGTAATCAACTACTGGAAGATCAATAGTATAACTAAAAAGGACTCATACCCTCTGCTGCAGATTGATGATGTGCTTGATCGGTTGGGTGGAGCTTGCTACTTCTTGGCAATGTATTTGATATCCAGTTATTGGCAAATTGAGTTGCCTGAGGCAGAACAAGAAAAATGGCCATAATCACATCCAAAGGGCTTTTCCAAACAATTTGGATGCCATAAGAGCTATGTAATGCCCCAGCTACATTTCAACAGGCAATGGACACCATTATGGGTGATCTGAATCTGTCATTTGTACTTGTGTACTTTGATGATATTAATGTCATCTATCACATATTCACTGAACACCTTATCCATTTTAAAGAGGTATTTCGCCGGCTGGCTGAGGCCAATATTAAGATCAAGCCCTTGAAATGCCACTTCTTCAAGGATCAGCTGGAGTACCTCAGTTTTATGGTGGATGCAACTGGATAAGACCCCAACCTGCCAAGGTGGAGGCTATCTGGAGATTACTAAGCCTTTTAGTAAGCAGGACATTCAGGTATTTTTAGGGATAGTGGTTATTACTGACGCTTCAGACTAAATTTCAGTTGCATAGGAGGTCCACTGTTTGAGCTACTAAAGAAGGATGCCATGATTGAAAGGACAGAATGGTGTCAATGTGCCTTTGATACACTTTGAATGGCGCTAATTTTTGCACCCATGTTACGCTACCCTAATCTTGATACGGTTTTTATAGTGCGGATGGATGAACCACTTTCCGCTGTTGGGGCGGTTCTGTCTCAGAAGAACGATGAGGGGGAGAAGCACCCCATGGCGTACTGCAGTCATAGCTTTAATTGCCAGGAATGAAATTACACTGTAACTGAGCGAGAGTGCTTAGCGGTGATTTATGCATATAAGAAGTTTCAAGTCTACTTGCATGGAGTAAAGTTTAAGCTTGTAGCGGATCATACATCTTTGCACTGGTTGCAGAACTTGAAAGAACCTTAGGGGCGTTTAGCCTTATGGGCTCTTAAGCTGCAGGCTTATGACTTTGAAATTCTTCATTGACCAGGAGCAAAACACCAAAATGCTGATTGCTTATTAAGATTTTCAACAACTGTAGTTACAGCAAATTTAAGTGACATAATGTTCAACAAAATGCTCAATGGAAAGTATGACGATGAACTGCCCCAAGTAATTAAAGCGTTGAATGAAATGTGAACAAATACCTCCCAACATAATGAAAATTGTATAAGCGAATCAGCAATTCTATAGTAAATTTTCAGCGACCCTCAGCACGGCTGGGAATATGGGCGCCCACAAGGCAGTTGGACATGGTGGGGTGTGTAAGATAATGGAGTTGTTGCACCCGTTGTAATATTGGGAAAGCATGAACTTTGATGTGCTCGTAACCATTTCTTGTTGCCATCAGTACCAAGTGGACAAGGCATTACGCCCTAAGACTTCATACTGGGTAGTGAAACCACATTTTGCTTGGCATATAGTTTCCCTTGATGTTGTTGGTCCCTTGCCAACAGAAGCTAACTGGTGTAAGTACATTCTGGTGGCTGTCGACCACTTGACCTGGTAGGTCAAAGTGAGGGCAATACAGGATTTGGGGGCGGTTACAGTGGCCAAGTTCATAATGGAATGCATTATTCAGCGCCACGGCTGCCCTCAGTTTATTATCACCAATAATGGAACCAACTTAACCTCACACGTCCTCCCCAAACTGAACAAACTTATTGGTATCTGCAGAGTTCTGATGACCCCATACCACCCCGAGTCTAATGGAATGGTCAAATGGGTGAATGGAACATTGGTGAACATTTTATGAAAATTATTAACGAATTGACCTTCTGATTGGAGCTCTCTTCTTTCCACAGCCGTGTTTGCCTATAACATTAGTTATCATTCCGCCACAGGGAAGAGTCCCTTCTAACTACTATATGGCTGACACCTGGCCCTTCCATCACCACTTTATTCGTGTGTAGAAGACACCAGTGGAATGGAACCCCACTGCTACTTAACTAACCTCGCGAACAATCTTATTAAACTGCAGACTAAAGCATATTCCTTCAGCTAAGCTAAGAATATCAGGAATCAGGCCACTAATCAGGTACATCATAGCAGGCTTGCATCATTCAAGGAAGGCGATATGGTTCTCTTCCATGACCAACATGGATTCAGGTAGAAACACAAGCTGGCCAGTCTTTGGATTGATCCATTTGAAGTTATAGAGAAAACTGAGGTCAACACATGTACCATCAATGATCCCATAAGTGGTCAGATCATTAACCAAGTACTCGTGAAGTTTCTCTGACTATATAAACAATAGGAGCCTTATTGTTCAGTCAAGTAGAGGGTAAACTCGTGATTCTGATATGATTGGACAATAATCGTGGGACCGCTGGGGTGTTTTGGGAAGAATCCTCCAAAAATGATATCTGTTACAATTATTCAAGTGCCTTGAGATGAGGCAATATTGAGATATAATGGATTTATTGGATTGCTCTAAATAAAGTGATAAGGCGATGTTGACATTTGAAAAACACAAATTAATTCACCTACGATTTCGGCAAAAGAGAATTAAAGAATAACAAGCCAAAATGAGGAGAATCGGTGGAACAGAATAGTCCAAGCTATGAGAGTGGTATCATCTGAAGTTGCTGTATATAAGCAAGAGGGCGATTAAGAAAAGGTTGTTGTTAAGTAGTTAGTAGTAAGAGAAACAGCGATAGTCTGCTGTATTTATTATATTGAATAAATGAGATTGTGAGAGCAAGTGCTCCATATTACTTGAATAGTTTATTCTGTTGTTTTAAGGATGACGATCATCACATCATTGGTCCTAATTGCTCAGTGGGTCAAACCCTGTGTAAAAAATACTATGACATATCTTTTATCTACCGCCGATTTTATAACAACATCTTCAGCTAAGTGAGCAGGTATCCCTTGTTCCACCCCATCAAGAGATGGAAGGGGACAAATCAAGATCTAGTGATAACTAATCTGATATGCCAAAATAGCAATGGGTAGGAATTGATCCCAGTGAAGTGGATCAAAGGATGTCATTTTATGCAAGATGTAAAACAAAGGTTCCGTTTTTCTCACTCCATGGTCCCATTGGTAGAAAGATTATTTGGATATGAGAATAGTTGTTGGGATCTTATGGAGGTAACCTGGTATATATCTACTAAGGTGGTGATGTCCTTACCATTAGCGCAGACTAGTACTTGGGGACAACCAAATGAGTGAAAATGTCTTGTTGTGATAACGTGGCTGTAGTCTTGGTCGTTTGGGCAGGAAAAGCCACAGCTTCAAACCACTTAGTAAAGTAGTCATTGCCTACTAGTATAAATAAGTTTACACCACTAGTCTAGGGGGTCTACTACATCTAGGCTGATGGTGTGTAACGGTTGTTGAGGGGTAGTTTTTGAATTTAGTATCTAGTCTTGAAACTGGATTACTTCTTACACGTGAGGCAGTAATCTAAGAATTTGACAATGGTTTCCATAATCCCTTCCCAATAGTACTGATCCATAATCCACTCATAGGTTTTATTGCTCCATGGCCTAGGGCGGAGTGAACTTCTGGGATAGCAGGTAAGCGTTCTGAGGACAAAGGCAAGGCAGCCATTTTGTCCCCGCACTTACAAAACTTCCCACTCTCCACTTTGATGTTGTGAGAGTTCCAGGCTAGCATTTTCTGTACGAGCTCATTCTCTACTCTCATTCATTAGGGATCATTAAGAGGTCAAAAAAACCTCTCCACCTCGCTATTATTCAAGTGAAGGACAGACACCTAGTTAACCCATAAACATTCATGTGATGTGTTCCAGCACAGTGTTTGATCTTCATGTCATAATGATAGAGCTTTAGAGCCAAATGAGCTAACCGGCAAGTAGGATCCTTCATGTTCTGTAACCAATTCAACAAAGCGTTGTCCGTAACTACATTGAAGGTGGTCCCATATAGGAAAGGGTGGTAGTGCTTCACAATTAACAGAATGGCAAGGCAATAATTCTCTGTGCACTTAGTTGCATTCCGCCTTTGACAGCATCTTACTAAAATGGGATACAGGATGATCTACACCACTTTCATCAATTGGGCTAAGATGGCCCCAAAAGCATAGTCAGGAGCATTTGTTATACAAGATAAAAGATTATTTATAATCTGGGTCTTTTATAATAGGACGTTTTTGTAGTAGATCTTCAGCATCCAAAAGCGGCCTTTTGTTCAGCACCCCACTAGAAAGGAGTGTTCTTGGTTAATAGGCGGACAAGAGGTTCACTAGGCTGGGAAAACTTAGGGATAAACTGATGGTAATATCACATGATCCCTAGAAATCCTGAATATCCCGTAGATTTTTAGAGGATAAATTTTTGAGATTGCTTCGACCTTGTCCTGTATGGGTTTAATTTCTTCTTGGGAAACGGAGTGTCCAAGGAAATCCAATTTCCTTTAGAAGAAGGTACACTTTGAGGGTTTAAACTTGCTATTTGACTTACTTAACCGTTGAAACACCTCCTTCAAGTGATCAAGATGTTCGTTGAAGGTCTTTGAGAACACCGTGATGTTGTCAAGAAAGACAAAGACACATCTTATTTTTTAATCCTGTAAGATGTGATATATAGAACACTGGAAAGTTGCAAGTGCGTTGAATAGCCCTTTAGGCAATTGGGTTAGTTGGAAGAGACTCCTCAATGCAAACAAGAGCCTATTTCTCCTGATCTTGAGGAAAAAGGTCCTTTTTTTAATAGCCACTAGCCAAGTCCATTGTGGAGAAGTTATATTTGGAGAGTTGTGCCAGGGTATTATCAATACGGGGGGCAGGATAACTATCCTTTTTTGTGAGTTTACATAATTTGCGGTAATCCATGACTATCAAATGACCTCTATTATTCTTTTTAATTAGCAAAAAGGGGAAGACCAAGGGCTTTGTGAAGGAACTAGTAACCCCACGTCTGATAGCTTCTTGAGCTTCATCATCGTCTGCTGATCTTCCACCTTTGGTTTATGGTAAGGTTTTGACTGAATAGGGTGGTCATCCCAATATCAATGGAATGGCTCCAATCCTTCATATGGCCATAGTCATTATCCAATTTAAAAAATATTGCTATATCCTTCCAATATAGTATGAATTTTTTTCCAGCTCATCTGTGGTAAGCTCATCCGAAATCTGAACGTTGGGAAGGTACATACCATATTATCCATTGGCAAGCCCAAATATGTAATAGAGCCAAATGAAGTAGAAACGTTCAATGTCTTCTATGGGGACCAATAAGCCTCTGCCAATCTCCTGGTGTTTTCTTATAACCATGTCCTTGTCTGTGAGCTTCCCTAACTGAATAGTAATAGGCCTCTGGTAGGCTGAGTCTAGTATCCCAGGTAATACCCGAGGCTCAAAGGGGTTAACGCCTAAAGACTTACGGGGTGCAACAAGCAGTGCTGTGGGATCTGGAGCGTGATCTTTGTTAACCACTCTTTATTCACCAGACTTAATCAAGACCTCGTTTTCAGAATAGAATGGGATACCGTCCTAGCATCCACTGAATTGGGCGATTTCTTTGTATTACGCCTAAAGGTGGAATGATACAAAGTCATAGAGGAAAAGGGTATTCAACCAGGAAAGAGTATTCGTTTTTTCCAGGATCTTTATTGGATAAAACTAAAGGGACTTTGTAATTGAATAACGAGAGGAACCTTGCTTCATGTTGATAATTCCCGCATACTTAATCATAAATTTGGGTACCTATGTGCATAAATTAGGCGTTGTTGTCCAAGGCCACTGAGGGGGACAATAAGGTAAACTTTTAAAGCAAATGGGAAGGGAAGAGTATGCCCCAATGTCATGGGTGTTGTTAGGGCCTGCAGTTCCAAATTCTTGATTGTACTCCATTTCATGCGCCATGTTTATCTTTTTGATGAGCTTAGAGGAGATTACGTTAACCAAAGAGCCAGTATCCAGGATGGCCATTACCCAAACTTTCTGAATGACCACTTCCGCCTTGGTGAGTGCTCCTCTAAATTTAGGAGACAGAGCAAATACTTCCTTGAGCCGGAAAATAGAGTTTAGTTTATGAGCATTCTCAGGGTATCTATCCAGGATGGTTTTTTATGGTATGGACCTTCTGAAGAGGTTTAATCAAACTAGACAAGAACTTAACAGCATCACTGGCAGTGTCAATAACTTTTGGACACCCTAGAACTTGGCTTTGGTATGTTTCCTTAGGTATGATGGTCTTATCTACTCCTTCAGCGTTCAATTAATCAGGGACCTCCACTTCTACAGGTGCTCCCAATATATATTAACCAATGCATCATAAACCCCCAGTTTTACCCATGGGTATTCTCAACAACTGGTAATGTCGTAATTGAGGTAGGGGAGACAGGTACATGCGGTTGGGTAGCTATCTTCTGACCATTCGTCTCTTTAGAAGTTTTTTATTGTTATAGGGTTACCTTTAGGGCGCAACTACCAGCTTAACTGGAAGGGATGGCTCATCAGCATTATTAAGCTTGTGAGGAAGTACATTATTAACTACTTTACAGGTTTAGATCTACAGGAGGTAGTGTTATCTTTTTAAATCGCACTGAGGGTGCAGGTTCAGTGGAAGGATAGGCACAGGTGTACTCACCCCCAACTGTTCTATAGGCGAAAGCTCCACAATGGTTAGAACTGAAGGTGCCACCTCATCTTCAATTATTGTTGAGTTTGAATGGAAATCAGAAACGGCTAACAGAGCCTCTTTTATGTTGCAGATGTTTTTGAAGTGATTGTTTCACTGAAATGATATGCCTGGCTAGTGAGGCTGAGAAGCTAACCCAGTTAACATGGCTGCTTTAGCATCATTCAGGGTTAGCATGTTAGACTTTAATAACCTTTGCACAGTGAGGATAAATCGCTCATCAAAAGCAGCGGATAGTTTGCCCTCATACATGCTAAGGCGCATATAGGACTGTTTATCCCTTTTAAGACTCTGCTTTGAACCGTTTATCCAAAAAAGAGCCTCCTTCATCTCTGCACAGGTATGCAGATTGTCCATGTAAGGAACTATTATCTCGTTTCTAGACGAATTAAGCAAAGAAGGATGTGTTTAATTTTTTGCTTGTTGGATGAGCATTGCATTACAAATTCATAGGAATACAAAAACGAGCAATGGATTCTCACTGGGGGTGAACTTGTCTTTTAGGCGGAGGTTTAATGGCGCTGTTCAAGCTCTTTAAGACGGGATAAAGAGATTTCTAGTTGCTTTTTAAGAGCAACTATTTTTTGTTCAGTGAGCAAGGGAAGAGTTGGGGGGGGGTAATCACGTTTAAATTCTCCATTTTAGACAATTTTTTGTGGTGTACAGGTGACCCCTGTAGTGTGCACCACTTTGTGGGAATCTAGCTCTTTTTGTCTCGCAGATGCTGATTGTTACTGGATTCCACAAAAAGGGTTTTTGATAATAATGAAATAAAAACACCAACAACCAAAAAGTTTTTTATAAGGTTCTCTTAGTGTCAACGTGGGGTAAAAAACAAACCCTTTCAATATTGAACCTCTCAGTATTTAAACTGTATTCAGGGTCGAAGGGAATTCAATGGTACATTAGTTTAGCTAAGTATAGTTTAAATTAAAAGATATATAAATTCAATTAACTAAGCTCAGAAAACTTGGCTAATTTTAGCTGAACGATGGTTGGGGAGTTATTTTAGGCAAGACATACCCATGGGGTAATAATTTAATATAATTTTGCCAATCCCTTTTGATAAAATTATTGCATCTTAAGGGACCCCCGCCACGCCTATAAAAGGGGTGGTCCCCGCTTAGGGGTTGATTTTGAACTAGACATGACTTGGGGATCAACATCTGATGGAATCCCTGGGTTCCCCGCATGCTTGAGGCAAACCTGACTTTCTGACTTTGTGCTATTTGTCCAATTATTATTCTTAAAAGTGTTACTTCAATTTGCGGGGTTCCACCAAGAATCTACCAGGGTCTTTTTGGCTATTAAATTGTTATTATTATTTTAATCACACTTATCACTATTGCAACTTGTAAATGTCCAACATTTTCCCCTATCACCCAATTTTGACCCAAAACAATCTTATCTTGAAGCAGGGAGGGCAAATATCTGACAGCTTACAATGGTGCCCATTCTTTAAGAATTGGTGTAAGTTCTTTGTTCATTGATCAATACTTCCCTCATAGACCGCTTCAGTTGCTCTTTCTAGCCTTATCAGATCAGCGGTTTCTAGTGAATTTGGATGCTAGTCAGGTTAATGATAACCCACAGTAGAAGCTAAGTCTTTACTTGGCATGTCAGATTCCAGACTTTTTGGGGCTTAAATATAAAGCGGTTCAGATATAACAATAATAAAATGAAATCTGAACCTTTTTTTAAATGAAATAAACTATATTATTTAAAACCTCTTTGAGGAGGTCTGCAGCAAGACTAAACAGAAAATATATTAATTTTTAATATGATTTTTGGTAAAGGAGTTGCTCAACAAGGATGTTGGTCTAAAGAAATGATTATGAGGAAATTGGGGGAGATAGGCGATAGTTATTTTGCTGAAGTACTGAGTTAAAGCTGGCCGCTTAAATCAATTTACCATACATAGTGTTACTGTAGCTTAAGTAGGCTCAAAATTAAGTTCAAGATTTAAGTTAGTTTTGTCAAATAAGTTAGTTTGACTTTGTAAATGTGACGCAAATACCTGTTTTTACTAAGATAATTAATCTTTTCCTATTATTTGGATATAAATTAAACACTAAAGCTGTAGAGAAAAACTGGCTGCTAAGTTTGGGGGGACCAAGTTTGGAATAGCAGAAAGCTCGCAGTTCATGAAATTACCCAATTAATCAAGCAAGGAGTAGTGACACACCCATAAAAACCTTCATCCAATGAGAAAAAAACCATCTTAGCAAAGGCATGTTGGCCATAGTTTGTGCATGATACCAAGAAGATGCTTAAAATAAATTAAAAAAAATTACAACGTTGGAACAACTATGTTTTTTAAATATTAAGAAGGTATGAAAATGGCAATCTAGGACAATACCCTCACTTGTGAGAGCACCTGCCTATATAAGCGAATGGTATTTGAGCTTAACGGTGCTTTTCTTGGGGGCTGCATGCTCTTCTTGAATTTCAGGCTCTTGATTTGAGCTTTGGAAAGGATGGTCAAATTGAAATTGCCACAATGATTCGGTTTTAGTAAATGATTTAACACCAAAATTTACTTAATACTTAATTTGGCACAAAAACGTTTATAAAATTCCAGATTGAAATATGTTCCACCCACAGAATCTCAAAATTCAATTGACTCAGATGATCAATAGTTACTATTGGTAAAGTAAATAAATAAAAGTAGATTTAGAATGGTGGCTGGAAATTAAGCTTCATAATAAAATTGATAGGTCTTTTATGAACACTAATATAAAGGATATTAGAATACTTCGAGATTGAAAATGGGGAAAGTTTAAAAAAAGGGTGGCTGCAGGGGAGAACTTACCTGAAGCAATGTGCCATTTTGGAAATGTACTAAGTGACTTCTCTGTTTTAGAGCTAATCTTCTCAACATACAAACTGCTAACAAGGTGCAAACAGTAGAAGACTGAGAGAAAATAAGGAAGAAGACCCTGAAGAGACTTAAATTAATTTTCCAAACCTTCCAACAAGTTTAAGCTACTAAGACTCCTTACTCACCAAAAACTTATTGTGAGAGGGGTATAGTGATGTCACAATTGTGAGCTAACTAAAAGGGAAATGCAATAATATATATCCTTATCATGGGAAGCATGTGGGTACTGGAAGGATCAGCTCATGGTGTGGACAACTCTGGATGGAAAATGTTGATGGCATGGGGATGGGAGGCTAAGAAAAGGCCACATTGGCACCTGAGGGGAACCTAAGGTGGGCATAGGGTTGGAAGCCTATCATCAGGTGACAGATTAAAGCACCCAGCAACCTCACAGAAAAAACAAGGTGATTAATGTTTTGTGGGAGTAAACTCAACCACAGGACATGTAAGCACCCTGTTAAATGATTTAAGAAACAGTTGGAGGTAACTAGAGTACATCTGTTGGAATTGACAAAATGTACTACCTTGAGGATGGAACAGCAAATAGAGAGCAGCGGCTCAAAAAAGTTGACAAAAACTGTTCAAGTGGATATGCAAAATCAAGCCATTCACACAAACACAGGGATAATGGTATCAGAGGTCAGGAAGGGAAAAAAAGGGGAGGTACACGTCGCACTGCATCACAGTTTTTAGGTGGACTGGTCTACTATGTTAGGTCTGAGGAGCCCTGATTTGCCTTGGTATAAAGCTTAAAGCTCGCATAGAGCCATACATGAGACAAAATAACAATAAGTAATGTGTAACTTTTCTATCCCATTGCAATCTCTAAATTTAACCATTTAAAATTAAGACCAATAAATTTAAATTTAAATTTATTGTGGGGAAGGCCGGCCATGGGATGGACACTTCCAAATATGACTCAGACGAGACAAAACTTAGTACCAGGGGAGGCACCCCAGAGAAGTGATGCTATCTCTTGTTGCCAGCGGGAACGCCACTTATGGGAAGGGGAGGGAACGTGTGTAGGGGGCGTAGCCACTATTGAGCACGTGTGGAGGAAGGGGTCTGATTTGATGAACCAGACTGGGAACCAGGAGGAGACCAGCTGTCGGCGACGTGGTGGGAGATATCCAAACATCTACGCTTGAAAGTGATCCACCAAATGAGACCGGAATCTGTGGACAGCTTCAGGGAGGGTGGGGATGGATCCGGTGATGGCATCCAAGACAATCGTGTGGATAGTCCACATGGCGATTGCAACCACCAGAGCACGAAGGGAGGGTGGGAGGGGGAGGCCATTGATGAAGCAAACATATCTCTTGACAGACTGAAGGGATGTGTTTGATCCTGGCCTAGCAGACGTTGGACTTCACGCCATATTACTTTAGAGGTGGGGCACTTCTCCAGGCGGTGAAACAGCGTTCCATACTGGCCACACACGACACAGGATGAGTGTAAAGCATTAGAGCGCTCAGCTGTACGATACACCCGCCTCAGGCAGCGCCACACATGGGAGCGGACTTGAGGCTGCAACAGAGGATGGTGTGCATATTTCAAGATAGTCTTTTGGGTCTCAGTGGAATAAGGGATGTCCATCATGTCCAGGTAGTCCACCCTGGATAGGACTTGGGGGCGAATGGGGATCACGCCATCATGGATGGGTAGCCCCTGTACCTCTTGTGTGAACTGAGGAGAGGGGCGGCCTCTTCGGGTTGTATGTCCACTAATACGAATTCTCCACTCTGCGCTTCACATGGAGAGTAGGATTCGTTTGTAGTGGGTTTTGGTCCCGTGAGGACCTGTGGCTGATGTGTGTGATGCGAGGTATTTCATCAGGGAGTGGGGGTTTGATGGATTGTTGAGGCCCAAGGCTCGGGAGAAGTTGGAGCAGGCCGCGCGGGACCAGTGTTGGGATGGGAGTGTAGGAGCAGTGACGGCTGCAATCCAGGTGCCCAGGATCTTGGCGGCATGGGCTTTGAAGTCAAGTAGGCCCATGTCACCATGATGATGAGGGCCAAACATGACCTCTAGCCGTACTGGTGGAGGGTGGCCTGACCAAAGCCAACCTTGTAGCAAAGCATACAGGGATTTGAAGAAGCTTGGGGTGAAGGGGATGGCGTGGGCTCCGAACCAGACTTTGGATAGGAGCATAGAGTTGGCAAGAACAACCCTGCCAGTGAGGGTAGTAGGGTGGGCTCTGAGAGAGGCGATTCGCTTCATCACGTTGTCCAGTATATGGCACTCCATTACTGCTGACGCATACCCGCCTGCCTCCACCCACACGCCCAGATGGTGTACCGGTCCTATGGTAGGTCGTGGCACAAAGAAAAGCACCAGTGGAGCGGTGTATTTTGAGTTAGTAAGGCGTGGATGTGGGCGAGCAGATGGGCCGGGTTGGGAACTACTTGCTAGGGCCCAGCAGTTCTGAAACCGACCAAGGAGGATGATTTCAGCTTGGGGGCGTTCAGTGCCACATTGCTTACCTGGGAATATTCCTGGATGAGGGCTTCAAGCGCGCGTGCATCTTTGTTATTAGACACCCCCACCATGCAATCATCTGCAAATGCCATCATCTTGACTGGGTTTGTCCTGGCACATGGACCCCAGTGAGTTGGGCATTCACATTTCGCAGTAGTGGGTCAAGGCTGAAGTTGTATAAGAGTGGGCTGAGGGGGTCCCGTTGTCGCAGGCCCCTTGAGGGCGGACTACTTCCGTTAGGAAGCCTGGGCCACGCACTGCCATTGTTGCAGATTCTGTGAGCAGCATCACCAAGTTTATGAAGCGGGGGGTAGGCGGAAATGATGGAGGCAGGCCCTAAGGTATTCCCAGTTTACTCTATCATAGGCCTTTTTGTTGGTCCAAGAATACAAGTGCCCCAGAGGCTGTGAACTGACATACATTAGCCACAGAGTGCACGTTATCCCAAATCGACCTTCTGGGGTTGAAACCTAATTGTTCTGGGGAGTGGTGGCAGATGCTATAGTCCCTAAATGGTTAGCCATGATTTTTGTTAAAATTTTGGTGTCTGTGTTTGTTAGAGAAATGGGGCGCCAGTTGGCTAAGTCTAGCCTATCCCCTTTCTTGAAGAGTGTGACTTTAAAGGCCTCATGTCCTCCTGGTAGGAGGCGCGTTTCCAACAGGCTTTGGTTGAGTGAGGCTAGCAGCGATGGGGATATATATTTAAAATATTTTTTGTAGAACTCATATGGAATGCCATCTGGGCCTGGGCATTTTTGGTTTGGCGCACCGCGAATGGTAGTCCATAATTCATTCGGAGTAATTAAACTCATTAATTCCGGGTATCAGAAAATGGTGTGGATATGAGCTCTGTCAAGAAATTCTGCCATTTTGGCCGGCTGAATTGGTTCAGCTCGGTATAACTTGGAGTAATATCTTTGCATTTTGATTGCCACTTCGGCTGGTGTGTCCACAATAGAATTATCCGATCTTTGCACCTGTGTGCAGGCCACGCTCTGGCGTGGTGCAAAACTTTTTTTGAAGAAGTATGCGGTGCACTTGTCGCCTTTAGTGATGCGTGTGGCCCTGTATTGGACATAAACCTGATGTTTGTGTTGCCTTTCAAGTGCGTTGAGGTAAGCTGCTGCCTCCGCCCACTTCTGGCCCTATGCAGGGCTATATCCTGAGGTTGGAATGTTGGACTCCAAGTGGGCCAATTCCACCAGCGCATGTGATATAACTGCCGATGTGGCTTGTGAGCATCTGGATGAGAGATGGCGATAGTGGCGGATGGTGTCTTCTTTGAAAGTTGCCCATGTGGAAATGGGGTCCACGCAAAATGGTGCAACAAACGATTTTGCCAAAGTTGCCTCTTCCACCCACGTGGAAAATCCTGGCGACATGAGCTCTGGGGGACGGATTTTGCACCAATGTGGGGCCTTAGCAACTGTGATGGGTAAGTGGTATGTTATCAAGACCAGTCAGTGATCTGAGAATTCCATTTTCGTTGTTTTAAAGTGGGAGATGTGGGGTTAGAATTTTGCCGGCGCTAGAATAAGGTCGATGCAGGTCATGGACCTTAATTGGCCATTGTGGATGTGGGGACGCGTCATGTTTTTGAGCAGTGGGGCATGTCGCGGCAGCGCATCCATTAACCCAAGGGTGGCTTTTAGAATGCGTAGTTCTACATGACCCTGTGGGGCGTGGGGTGAGGGTGGCCACCGGTCCGTTAGTGAGGTTAGCCAACAGTTCATGTCACCAATTAGGAAAGAATCGGGGGGTAGCGGGAGGGATTTGACTGGTGAGAAAAATTCCTGACGCTCTTGTGCACCGTTTGGGGCGTAAATGTTGATGATTTTTGTGCAACATCAGCCCATGAGAAGGTGACAACGAGCACTCAGTCATTTAGGAATGTTTCTGAAGATATAAATTTGAAAAAATTGTTTTTCTGAATTAGCACCCCACAGTGCTTCGACCAAAAGGATAGGGATGGTAGGAGCATTGTTTTCCAAGCTTCCTCGGAACCTTGTGGACAGTGGGTTTCCTGGATGGCCAGGATATCCACGGGTAAATTGTTTTGTAAAAACTAAGTTTCCTAGCCCAGGATGGGGAGGCCTTGAGTCCAGCGATATTCAGCGTCCCTAGAGTGAAGGTTTCCCCCATCACACCTTAGGTGCGAGGGGTGGGCCCCCTGGCCCAACAGCCTCTTCCAGGTCCCCACGGGCTTTCACAGCAGCACGAGTATTAGCAGCAACGCTATTGGGGTTTTTAATAATTTTTGTGGAAAGAGTCGCGTTGGCTTTGGCCTTCACTTTTTGTTTTCCTGACGTCAGACGAATTTTTTGCGGTGCGGATAAGTTTGGTGCACCATCAAGTGGGGCAAAAGAAATTTTTTTGGTTGGGATAGGTCCCAAGTCAGTTTTGACTGGAGCTTGGGTGCAGCGATTGGGTGAGATTGAATCTCCCATCGGATCCTTGGATTGAGTGGCCCATTTGGCATGGGCCTCCCATTCTGATTGGGTGATTGATTCCCAAGTTGCTTCCACTGCGAAGGTCTCCATGTCCTCCTGGCGTTGTGAGTGTGGGATGGTGGTGGTGACCTTGGCCGCTTCCTTGGCCGCGGTCCTATGGGCCTGCTTGGCCTTCTTCCGCTCCTGCGGGGAGATGGGCTTTACCAATAGGTAGCAGCCTTGTGCTCCCCACGGGAAAGCCTCCTTGGTGCTTGTGGTTGGTTCGTAGTGCGCCTCTCCGCTGGCCATGGCCGCCAAGGGGTGCTCTTGGAATGTAACGCCCTCTTAGATGGGGCACGCGTGTGCCTTATGGCCAAACGCGTCACAGTGGGTGCAAATGGGGGGCGCGCTGTCCACGGTTACCTGGAATGGGTGGGTGGTGTGCCCTGCGATGTCAATAAAGATGGAGTGCGGGATCTGGGTTAGGTCCTTCGCGATCTCCTCAGTTGGGGTCAGAACTGCCATGGCTTTGCCAGTGCACAGGTGTGGCATCAGCATGAAACGTTGCATTTCAAAAGATTATATTTCGCCATATATGGCGAGACCATCTTTCAGGTGTTGCTCCAAAATATCACGTTTTACCATAGTAGGCAAAAAGTCAAACGTGAGGAAAATTTGGTTTGATTTTGTCCATCTGGTGCGTTTAGTTTCGACGACCCATTGCCCTTTGGGGAGGTTGACCACTATGCGCACCGCTGCAGCCTTGTCTGCTGCTATTTTGCTTTCGAAACCTAGGTCCAGCCAACCGTGTGACATGGAGTGAGGTGCAACATACACCGCAGTCAGGAAAATTTTGTGTACATCTTCACAAATTTTTTCCCATAGGGCCATTTTTTGGATGTCCAGATACACACGGACTCCGAATTCCACCAACAAAAGTGGCTGGGAATGTGGCATGGTGATGTACTGGTTGCATCGTGCTTGCCACATGAGTATCTCCGGGGAAATTGTGACCACCAGTTTTTTTAGATTTTTTTCTATTATGCCAGATTCTCCGGGGCGTTTTTGAACGTTAGAGGCTGCGGGCCTTCCTCCTGCTCCTCTTGCCTTGCTTGCCCAACTTCTCCCAGACATGGGCGCAGACTAATCCCCTCTATGAGATTATCAAACTAGATTTAGTATTGAATTGAATGGGTTGCAAAAGTGTTTATAACGAGAAAGAAAAGTTTTTTAAGACCAATAAATTTAATAATCTATTTTTGGCGAGATGAGTAAGAAATCCTAACATGGTAAAGCTTGGGCAACAGTTGTTAAGGGCACAGAACTGGTAACTAAATCGCTCAATTGTAAAAAACGCCAAAGTGAGATAGTGGGCAGGCGCACACAAAGAAACCCTTAATGGCTACCCGCCAGGTCTATTAGGTTTACTTTATGAGTTTAGAAAATTAAATTCTCAAGTCTCAACTGTTATCATCAGTAAAGTACAGGCTAACTTTTCTGGAGGATAGATAAGGCATATATAAAGGATAAAATCTGTGAATTACAACCTAAATTGCTTCCACGCGCCTTGTATACTAAGCTCAATACTCTCCATTGTGGGTGGTTTGGCCCTAAGCTTTAAATAGCGGAAGAGGCTAACACTGCTGCACAGGTGAACGTGGTGATTGACCTCCTGGCAGGTGGTCAGCAGGTAAATGAGACTAAACGCACACATTAGATAAAATCAAAAATGTGTGTTTTTAGCACTAGTGGTGACCAACCCAAAAGGGGGAGCCACCACGCGTAATCATGAATGAGCCAAACAAAGGGATTATTATAAATATAAAATTTCCAACATAGCCTCTAAGTTATCAGCTTAAAAGCTATATCAGAAGGTGAGGAAGCTTCGGGGAAAATTTGTCCAGCGCCCATTTTATCTGGCGGACCATGGCGGACAACATAGGGTTGGGGCATCAGTGACATTTGGCTTAAGGAGGTACAGTTATGGGTTTTCATCATTAATGAGGCTGCTGGTGTCCATCACATCAACGTATTAAGCAAGCTGATGCTCTGCAAAAGTGATGAGAGCAGGCACACAAGTGATATACTTGGTGCTCTGGCGGTTTGGGGAAATTGGAGTCAAACAGAGAAGTTTTCGCCATGTCAATACAAGAGCGACTCACTCTAATAGCGAGCTCTTCAATTTTGTATTTTGCATCCACATAGAAATTATGGGGGTAAATTTGTGATATGAATACCCTCAATAAGGATTCCATTAGCCATATAGATGTTAGCAGAGGAGGGTTAAATCAAATATGTGCTTATTTCTAAAAATTTATTTGAGGTACGCCAACCTGGGGAAAGAAATTACCAATACTCAAAGAGCAAAAGAACCAAACAAACAAATGGAATTATAAAACAAAAACAAAAAATCTCCAAACAGGCGGGGAACAGAAATTGCTAACCCACCATGGCAGAGTGTGAGGGGGATTGGGAGGCTCTAGTGCAGACATATTCTTCAAGGCAATGTCATTATACTTGTAGAAATGGACTAAAGCAGAGAGCCAGGGCATTGGGCATCATCATAGTGTCAATGGATGATGGTGTAAATAGTTTTCATCCTTATCATCAAGATTAGCTTGGTAGAAATCTTCAACAAATACCGCTAAGTTATGTTCAGCTTGAATGTAGGCATCAGGGGTTGGGTAAAATTGGATAATCTTTGGAGGGTGAATTTATCAGATTGGTCAAGTTCTGACATTTAAATGACATGCATGACAGCGGTTTCATCACTTCAAATAAAATAGTGATTTCGCTTTGGGCTGCTTTGGGGAAATCAGTGGGGGGGTTTAGAGTGTGGTCAGACCTAGCTGGAATTGAGCCACTGATTGGGCAACTGATTTGCATAGATTTGGGTAATGGGGTTAGGCCACCGCTGCTAAGGTGAGCTAGTGGTCAATATTGTAGTGAGCAACATTGGGTTTAGAGCGAAATGTTTAGGGATGGAGTATCTCAAAATCACACGGGAGAAATTCAGCCTGACAATAATTGGACTGGCTGAGAGTTTAGCCAGATTCCTCACTCATAATAGCTTTACCTGATTTATTGACCATGTTCAATTGGTCCCATAAATTTTGGTTCACAAGAATAGTGGATGACAAATCTGTATAGATAACAGTTGAATGGGCTTCTTGGGTGCAAATGGTGGTCTAAGCCTAACTCTGATTGGTGGGTTTGTAATTGGGTGGGTTAATATGGGCGGTTGATTTGGTGGGGGCAATTTCCCACTCTGGTTCATTAAACAAGAACGTTGAGTGGGAGGGAGAAACAATAATCCCCATTCAGCATCTGCCAATAGGTCTCCAAAGCTACATCAGAGGAAGTGCTCAATGAATGATTTTTTGAAATGGTTGAACCTAAAACAGAAGGGACAAATCTGGTGACCTTTATCCGCATGAGCCAAAAAAATGCTAAGGCGCTGCCGTAATACAAGCATGAGGGTATTTTTGGGCTAGGGCAGGGTGGTGTGGTATTATGGTAACAGTGGCGTGAGGGGCAGCAGGGCACTCTGCACCAGAGGTAATATTGAAAATGAGGTTGGGTTGAGCCCCATAAGCCAGAAGACCCACCATCAACTGATCATATAAAATCTGGGATGGGAGGTGGGAAGGGAGGGATGCAAAAGACACCACCATTGTGGTATCTATAGGGAGGCGAGTTCAAGTAGTTGGTATGGGTGTGTTTTTATAAACTAGGGTAGAAGAAGCCGTTGCTGCAGCATCCTTCTCCGTCTGGAATCCAATATCAAATAGCCCTTAAATGGGTAGAGTTTAATAAAGCCAGCTAGCGCAAATGTGCAGTGACCAATTCGATAATTGCTTTGTCAGCATACTAGTTTAAATCCCAGTAAAAATCTAGGCAAAATAGGATTGTGGAATGAAGGAGGGCGAGAGGATGGGGGTGAGAAGAGTCGATGCATGCCAAGTGGAGTGCTAAGTCCCGTGGGGGGACAAAATAACCAGATGAAGATGGTGGGCTATTTGACCTCATGCAAATACTTATCCCAAAGGGCAGAAAACACTAGGTGGTGGAGCGCCGCTACCCCACATTGAGCAGAAGGCAGTGGATCCGCGGACATAAATAGGAAATCTGGTGTAGCCAGACTGTGGTGGTAAAATAGAATTCTATATTATTCACTTGAAAGTGAAAAATAAGCAGAAAGAAAGCAAGTTGTGTTTATTTTATTTGACTATCTCCCAAAAATTCTGGCCCATATGGTTCTTGAGCAACACCTCCATAAGTATTTGGAGACTACAGTTACATTAAAAAGTTCAAACTACAAAAATCCCCCTCATGAATATCAAAATTACTGGGAAGGGTTGTAGTAATTTCATGTAACAAGATGTGGTGGATGATTTAACCAAAATCCACCACTTAGCCACACTCTTGTTGATGGAAAACAAACAAATTCTTCCAGGTTTCAGGGGATGCCACATCTTCTATATGCAACCACTGCTTGTCTTTTGGACCTAAAGCCTATGCTTTCCTGGTGAAAATAAGGCATAAAAAATTGAAGGTTGCGATGAAACAGTGGAAGAAGACCATGCCAAATATGATAAGATGTTTGACACTTTTAATGCCATTCCCATGGAGTCTCTAAAACAAAAATCAAACATTGAACTAATTGCCCTGAAAGCATATAAAATTGTCAATAAGCCAGGAAGTCCATAGAAAAAGCAAAGGGCTCAGCAGAAACATCCATTATGCCTGATCAGATTCAGAAAGATATGGCATTCCCAAGGTAATGACCCGATTAAAAACATCTGTTAAATAAAACAAACTTTCATTCTTAAGAAACTTTATTTGGGTGCTGCCTTGCATGCAGGGCTTTGCATATCCTCATATGAGAGCTGCGTTCTGTTTGGGACCAATTTTTCCCAACTTATCCCTCATGTTTAAAATGAGAAGTCCAGTGGTCCACTGAAAGCGTATCATAACAATAAATATAATGTTCTCAAATTTAAGAAAACAGCCAAGCTGCTATCCTCAAAATGTGCTGACTACAGTCCTTCCACACACACCAATGTGCTATTCACAGTAAAGATGCATTAAGGCAAAATGAAGAGTGAAGGGGTAGGTTGGGACCATCTAGTACTAAAAAAAGAGTGAAGGGGTAGGGCTAGGGCCCTCCTAATTGCTCCTGAGGAGCGGTGGGCATCTCATCTAAACTAGTCACGTTGAACATCACAAGTCTCAAGGCTCTACCGTCCCATACCAAAATAGATTTTTCTGAAAAAAAAAACCTGTGGACATCCTGGCGATACAGTAAACCCACTGTCCGCAAGGGAGGAGAGAGCATAGAAAAAAATCTACTCCACACACTTTCTTTTTGGTCAAAGCACTGTGGGGTGCTAGTATTGGTGAACTACAACTTTCAATTCATTTAAAAAGATTCTTTCTTGAATGGCTGCATACTGGGCATTAATTTTTATTAATACAATGAGAAGCACACAATCACCATCATTTAGGCTCTTACCTGTGTGCAGGTGCATAAAATTTTTACTTACATTCTCTTTATCCCCTTCCCACTACCACTTTCGTTGTGGGGGACATGAACGCTGGGTGAACCCAGCCACCGACTGATGCCCTTCTACAGTAGAAGCCCTACATAGAAATGTTGAATTTCGCGCCCTGGAGGCTAACTGAGTCTTCTATGAAACTTTTATAAACACTCTCCCCTTCTTCTTAACATGACTCGCTATCATAAACAACAATCAGTTGCTGTCTATGTTTTGCATGAATGTAGTTCTTGAACTGTTTTTTTACCCCAAAATTTTGCACTTTACCAAAATTCTAAACCATGACTTCTCTGACCACATAAAGGCTTTGGTGTCTTTTAATTATTCGTGAACAGTGCCACAGGCGCCCAAATGGAGTAAGTTTTTCCCAGACAAAATTTACATACCCTAGTTCTCTAACCAAATTGAAACTGCAGCTAAAGCATGGGTGTACATGACTCCTTCCAGTGTTGGATCTCTCGCCACATGGTCTGCCTTAAAGTTGCACACATTTTACTAGGCTCGCCACATATCATTGGATAATCTCGTGCTGCCTCATCAGTCATTATGCGCTTTAAAAGAAGTGGATTAACTGGAAAGTAATGACCTTGCTGCAGGCTATAGCTCTGCATTGAGCCACAAGTGGCTGATGTGTCCAGTCGCTTGAAAGCACTGGTAAGAGAACAATGACACCGCATTAGTAAAATCTGTAAATTTTATTTGGGAAAGGCTGACCATGAGACGGACACTTCCTAAATGTAAAAAAACAAGCGCTAAAAAAAATTAGAGGCACCCCAGAGAAGCTAATGCTGTCTCCTGTTGCCAATAGAAACGTCAAATAAAGGAAGAGGGATATTTTGAGTAGAGGCTTGCGCCACTATTGAGCACATATGGAGGAAAGGGTCTGAAGTGAAGAACCAAACTGGAAGCCAGGATGAGAGCAACTGGCGTTGATGAGATGGTTGGTAACCAAACAACCACGCTTGTAAGTGGTCCAAAAGGTGTGACTGGAATCAGCGTACAGTTTCCTGGAGGGTGATAGTAGAGCCTGAAATGGCATCCAAGACAACCATGTGGATAGTCCACATTGAAGTTGCTACCACTAAGGCTCAGAGGGAAAATTGTATTGAAGATTTTAAGGACAAGGCGAAGATGTCTTTTGATAGGCTAAAGGGATGTGTTTGCTCCTGAAGATACGCTGAACCTCGCGCCAGATTGCTTGTGACGGTGGGCACTCTTCCAAGCGATGGACCAAAATTCTCATATTGGTCACACATAACACATGTGGAATGTGACGCGTTGGATCGCTCAGCAGTATGGTACACCCGTTTCAAGCAGTGCCACACATGAAAACAAATAACTTGCTGCAAAAGAGGGAGGTAGAGTACTTCCAGATGGCTTTCTGGGTTTCTAGGGAGGAGGGGATGTTTAACATGTCCAGATAATCCACCATGGCCATGATAGGAGACCTCCTTGGTATCACACTGTTTAAAACGGCTTGGCCCTAGACTTCCTGTGTGAAGTGGGGATTAGGGCGACCTCTTTGGGCTGTGTGCCCGCTGATACAAATTCTCCATTCAGCGCTCCGCATGGAGAGGAAATTCGTTTGAAGTGGGGTGACATCCCATGCGGGAAGGCTGCAGAGGGATTTGAGGCAAGATATTTTAACATAGAATGGGGGTGTGAAGGATTGCTGAGGACCAGGGCACTAGAGAGATTGGAGCAGGCCGCACGTGACTAGTGTTGGTTGAGGAGTGTGGGGTGGGTGACTGCATCGATCCAGATGCAAGTATTTTGGCAGCATGGGCCTTGAAGTTGAGCAGGCCCTTATCACCACTAGGCGAGTCCCAAACAAGACATACAGGCGCACTGGCGGTGGGCGGCCTAACCAAAGCCACCCTTTCAAGAGGTCATATAACGAGGTGAAAAAACATGTAGAAAAGGCGATAGCATGGGCCAAAAACCAAACTTTAAATAGGAGCATAGAGTTGGCCAGCATAACTCTGCCTGTGAGGGAAGTTTGGTGGGCTCTTAGGTGAGGCGATGCGTTTTGTGACGTTGTCCAGTATAGGGTGCTCCATCACCAATGAGGCATACCCTCCCGCCTCAAGCCATACAATCAAATGGCGTACAAGACCAGCAGTGGGTTTTGGAACAAAAGTGAGAACAAGTGGGGCGGTATGGAGTGGGAGGGCAAGCAAACACGTGAGCTAGCTGCTGAATCAGGTAGGAAACGGGAGCTGGTGACAAGCGGGCTTGAAACGCCAAAGGATAATGATTTCGTTTTGAAAGCGTTGAGTGCAGAGTTACTTACCCTAGAGTAAACCTGGATAGTATCCTCAAGCGCGCGTGGATCAAGATTGTTAGACATCCCAACCACACAATCATCAGCAAACGCTAACATCTTGACTGGTGCTTGGCCTTGCACATGGACACCAGTAAGGTTGGCATTTACATTGCGAAGAAGTTTTTCAAGGCTGAAGTTATATATAGTAGTCAAAGGGTCCCCTAGACGGAGTCCCTTTTGAGGGCGAAATACATCAGTGAGGAAGCCAGTGCCACGCACAGTCATTATGGCGGATTCCATAAGCAACATTATCCAATTAATGAACCGATGGGGGAGGTGAACCTTATGGAGGCAGGCTTTGAGGTATCCCAGTTGACTCTATCATAAGCTCTCTGCTGGGTTAAAAAAAGTTCCCCAGAAGCCATGGTTTGGCAGACGTTGGCTACAGTATATATGTTTTCCCATATAGACCGCTTGGGAATAAACCAAAATTTTAAGAGTAAATGAGGTTAGAGGCCACTTCGCCTAGGCGGTTGGCCATAATTTTGGTAATTAATTTAGTATCACTGTTAGTAAGTGAAATGGGGCGCCAGTTGGCCAATTCCAGACTATCCCCTTTCTTATACATCGCTATAGTGTACGCCTCCTGGCCTCCAGAAGGAGGCGCGTTTCCAATAAACACTGGTTCATTGAGGCAATCATCAAAGAGGAGAAATTATTAAAATATCTTTTGTAGAACTCATAAGGAATTCCATCTGGACCTGGGCATTTCCTGTGCGGTGCACCATGAATGTCATACCAGAGTTCATCCTGAGAAATTTAATAAGCAACTACGGATAATGGGAAACAGTGCAGTTATGTGCACTTTCAAGAAATTCATCAACTTTGGCCAGTTCAACTGGATCAGAATGATACAATTTGGAGTAATAATTTTAGCTTCAATTGCCACTTTGGCCAGAGCATCTAAGATGGATTGGTTCAGTCGCCTAACCTGTGTGCAGGCCAAGTTTGATGTGGTGCAAAGAATGATTAGAAAAAATAGGCAGAGAAAATGTCACCCGTCATTATGTTTTTTCCTTATAATGCACACAAACGCGGTATTTGTGTTGCCTAACCAGTTCGTTAAGGCGAGCTGACACTTCATCCCACTTGCGACCCCAAGCCAGGCTGTAGCCTGCAGCAGGGACATTAGACTGCAGGTGGTCCACCTCTGCAAGCGTGCGCATAATGGCTGCTGAGGTAGTATGATAGCGGCGTGATGATAGATGGCATGCCTGCAGATGGTGTTTGCTTTGAAGGTCGACCAGGTAGAAAGCAGGTCCGACAGAAAGGTGTGGAGAACTCTGGTGCTGAAGTTTCAGTGTACACCCCTGAGGAAAACCTGGGCGACGAGATCTCAGCTGTACATAGATTACATCACTTCAGCACCTGTGCAGTTGAGTGCATTAAAGCGAATAAAAAAGATACCAACCTGTGGTCAGATAAGAATTCTTGTCATCATAAAGTGTTCAACCTGAGACTGAAAGTCCAAAGGGGCAAGAATAAAGTCAATGTGGGACATAGACCTCAGCTGACCTTTGTGCACATGGGGATGAGACATGTTGGTAAGCAGCGGTGCATGTTTAAGTAAGGTATCTGTTAGACTTTGATGGTTGACTCGAAAATAAACCCTTTAAGAAAACCATCAATGCTGATATATTACTCCCATTTATAGGTCCTTTGATCATTCCTATTTTATCCGCATAAATAGATTCATCCCAAAACTGCCTCAATTGTACTTAAATCTTCCCAATTATCATAGATAATAATAGCTATGGTATTATTACTTTATTGTCGATTATCTGAACCACTTGGGTTAACCAAGTGAATCTACGGCACATCCTTAATTGCATTTATGAATTTAATGCAAATATGGTTAATGAATAATGTTTTTTATGTATGTTGATCACCATAATTGGCATTATAGTACTTACATAGGGACTTCCCAATTAGGGAGTACCAAGTACTATTGAGAGGATTACTGATGTCCCAATTAAGGGTGAGTCATTATTTGAATCCATATACTCTTTTCCATCAATTGTTGTATTTCATCAGCTGTATGATGAAACGATAGTACATGCACATGGACGGTCCAAATAGGGAGTACCTAGTACTATCAAGAGGCCAGCCAATATCCTGATTAGGGGTGCATCATTAAAAAAATTCTATATATTCTTTTCCCCCACTTATTGTATTTTGTCAGCTGTATGACGAAACGTAATTGGGCTGAATGAAAGGCAAATATACACCGCTGAGGTGCTAATATTATACCTAAAAATCTTCCCAATTATGAGAGTAATAGTGCCTTCAATTGGGCTGAAATGATTGTAATTAAGTTAATTTAAGGGCCAAATTAACTTGGGGATATTTTAATAACCACTGCCATAATCCATAGTGGATTGACATGGTTTTAATTTACTCATCTAATAGATGAGTATGGCCAGGAGACCATGCTCAGCCCTGGTCTGGACACCCTGTGCAAGACCTCATGTTTGAGCAGACATTGCCTGGTTGCCACCGACCCCTCCGTGTCCTCGCCTATGCCACAGCCATCTGGACCATCCATAACTCCTTCCTTCGTGCTGCCTTTGACCAGCAGGTGTGGACCCTTCCACACATGATCACCCACTTTCAGGTACACTTTGAGATGGCCCTGAAGGTCTGCACTATGTCGCCAACCCTCCCCCGCTCAGTTGTCACTGCAGCACGGCTCTGGCGCGCAAACCCCCTCCCTTTCTCGATGCCTCCTCCCTCCCCTTCCCTCGCCTCAGGCTCTTAGGAGCCCAGGCTTAATTCAATAAACATCGATGAATCCCCCCTTGGGTTGGGACCATCTAGTACTAAAAAAAAAAGTATGGCCAGGAGATGTCCTAGAGGTATAAAATACTGGCACCTGGCCCTAAAATAAAATCATCATTTTTCCATATCTTCATATTATCGCCTGATATCTTTTTTAGTACTAGATATCGCCTGATATCTTTTTTTTAGTACTAGATGGTCCCAACCCAAGGGGGGATTCATCGATGTATATCGCCTGATATCTTCTTATCTAAATTTTATCTTCAATTTAAGAGTGTAGACAAGCATTCAGGGGAGCTTGTCATAATTACCTGTGTCTGGAGAGTTCCTGATTAAAGAGTGTAAATTACCCTATGAAGAGACCAAGAGAGTCAGATATTGTTGTTTAGTTTTGTGAGCTTCCTAACAGTTAGGAAATACTGTAAGACACATAGCATATTCGAGGATATATTAGCCAAAACTCTTTTTGACTAGCAAATTAGGAAAACATCTATTAAGCGAGCTAAACCTCAAAAACTCGCAAAAGGTGCTCACTACAGGGGGTCAACCTGAAATACACTCTTAATAGAAATTTATGAAAACAGACATCTAAACAGATGTTTACATTTGGTACAAAACACTTATGGTCAACCCACAATGAAGAAGAAATGGACTTAATTAATTCCCTCAAAGCAGGCAAAAAGTTTTTTATATGGACCCTTATGCCCATAGATATACCAAAGATTCTCTTTCTTCTACCCTAGATGACTATCATTTAAACAGAAGTCCAGTTTTCAGTAAATTGAAACCATTTTATCAATCTGAATGGGAGGAATTGGAAGAAAACCCAGACGATAGTGGAAAATCCTCTGATCCAAAGCATACACTATATTTTATTTTACTTAATTGTCCTACGTGCAATCTAAATGAGAGAGGAGATAGTGCATTAAACACTGAATAATCGAGCCAAGATGTGATTAACCCAGCTAAATTGCCAAAAGTTGTTAAAGATAGTCTTAAGCCACAATCAGCTAAGTTTGAGAATATTATGAAGATGATACAGCTCAATTTTAGATGTGATATTCAAACTCTTTATGACATAACAGGATACTACAGATGGCTCGTTAGTAGCTTTTTACAGAGCAAAAAGTCAATATTTTAAATTTTGGAGGTCATGGATAAGTTTGTTTGGATTATAGCCTGGAAAGAGCGGCTTTTTTTAAGCTTCTGACTAAAAATCGCATCAGGAATTGGGCCTTTCAAGAAGCATTCGATCTGCTTCAATTGGCCCTAATACCAGCCCCAGTCCTGCAATATCCAGATTTTGAGCATGAGTTTATTGTCCAAACTGATGCATCATTTACAGCAGTTGGAGCCGTTTTGTCTCAAATAGGGGAGGACGGCGAGGAACACCAGGTTGCCTTTGCTAGTCAGACCTTAAACATCCATGAACAGAACTACATGGTGACAGAATGGGAATGTTTGGTAGTCATATATGCCTACAAGCAATTTCGGGTTTATCTCCATGACACTCACCTTATGGTTGTTACAGAACATTCATCCCTAAGATGGCTGAACAACTTGAAGGAACATGAGGGCCTATTAGCGCGGTGGGCGCTAAAACTTCAAGCCTATAGTCACACGATTAAACATTGTGCAGGATGAAGCACCAAAACGCTGACTTCCTATCCCATTTACCTATGATCACCACTGTAAGTTTGGCCGCTGATGAGCTATTTCAAAAGATGGTCAGTGGAGAATTCCAGGATAAGCCCAAATCCGTTCTGAAATTACTCACGGATCTACAAAAAAACTTTTGATTGAAAATGGTGTAATGTACAAATTAATTGAAGGAAAAAAGATTATTTTTCCACGACCCTCAGCCCAAACAGACCTAATAATGGCAGCGCATAAGGCCATAGGTCAAGGTGAATTTAAGAAGATGAAGGAACATCTTAAATTGTACTACTACTGGGAGTCAATGCACTTTGATATCCAGGAAACGCTGGAGTGTTATGCTGAATTCCAAGGCTAAAAACTGTTCCAAAAAAGCTCATGTTATCAGCTTGTTGGCCCAAGTTTGCTTGTCATACTGTATTAATAGAGGTTGTCAGACCACTTCCCACTAGCAACTCTAAGGCCAAATACATCATCGTGGTTATTGACCATTTACTAAGTGAGATGAAGCCAAGGCTTTTGGGAAGAAGGTGTAACAACCACGTCCAAGTTTATCCTTGAGAACGTTATCCACAAGCATGGTTGCTTGCAGGTTATTCTGACTGATGATGGAACCTATTTTACAGCCAACGTAATTATGAAGCTTATTCAGCTGATGGGAGTAAAAGGTGTACTATCTGTTCCCTAACAGCCTGAGACAAATGGAACAGTTGAGCGAATAAATGGAATTATTGTGATACTGTCTGGAAGTTAACCTCAAACAAACCATCTGAATGGAGTACATTCCTAAGATCAGCCATGTTCACTTAAAACATTTTGTATCACTTGGCCACAAAGTTGTCACCTTTCCAGGTCCTATACGGAAGACATCTGGCCCTACCATCGCTGCTTTATTCATCCTAGAAGATCCTGGTGAAAGCAGTTATCCTCAATACATTGAGAAGCTTGCTGAAACCCTAATTAAGTTACAAGCTCAAGCCTTCAACAACAGTTTTGCTGTTAAAAAGGCCCAACATGAAAAGGATTCAAAAAGTTGATATGATTTGGCCAAATTCAAAGTTGGAGAAGAGGTACTATTCTGTGACACACATGTATTTGGCTGATTACAGAAGCTAAATTGCATTTGGGTTGGCCCATTTGTGATTACAGAGAAAACGCAAGGTTTGTTTATACCATCAAAGAGGTTAAAACAGGCCATATTTATATCAAATCCATGCAAAATTCCTAAGAAAGTTTAAAAAGTGGCCCAATTAGAAGAAAAGAATTTAAACATAAGTATATACAAGTACTTGACAATAAAGTTATGGGAAAAAATAATAATAAGAAAAAATATATAATAATAGTAAAAAAAATTTATTTCTATCATCTATATACATAGTAAAAAAGAATAAGAATTTATATTATAAGTAATAAAGAAAATTATAAATTTTAATAGATAAAAATAAATTTTATTCCTCTGCTTCAGGGGGAGGCTACTCAGGAACTAATTATTCATCTTTGTGTACCAATTCAGCCCAATCTAGTGGCTGAATGAAAAAAAAGGGCCAAAAAGGACATTATTAAAGTTGGAAAAAAATAATAAGATACTTTAACCAGGACTTTAAAACAATCTAAAAACATATCCATATAAAATGTTTGGTCCAAATAGTTAACAAATGACGTTGTTCAGGAATAAGAGCAGCGACGAAATTCTGATATGCAAAAGTAGTGTTGTTTATAGATATGAAGAGAGAATTGGGAAGCTCAGGGTTTATATTACAGTCAAGTGGAGGGAAATGTTAGATTTTGATGGTTGACTCAAAAAAAAACCCTTTGAAATATCATCAATGCTAATACATTACTCCAATTGATGGATCCTTTGATCCTTTCCAATTTATCCCATAACTAGATTCATCCCAAAACTGCCTCAATTGTACTTAAATTATCCAGATTATCGTAGCTAATGATAGTTATGATATTATTACCTTATGGCTGATTATCTGAACCACTTGGGTTAACCAAGTGAATCTATGGCACAACCTTAATTTGCATTTATGAATTTAATGCAAATATGGTTAATGAATAATAATTTCTATGTATGTTGATCACCATAATTGGCATTATAGTACTTACATATGGAATTCCCAATTAGGGAGTACCAAGTACTATTGAGAGGGTTACTGATGTCCCAATTAAGGGTGAGTCATTATTTTAATCCATATATTCTTTTCCATCAATTGTTGTATTTCATCAGCTGTATGATGAAACATAATTGGGCTGAATGAAAGGCAAATATATACCGCTGAGGTGCTAATATTATACCTAAAAATCTTAATTATGAGAGTAATAGTGCCTTCAATTGAGCTGATATGATTGTAATTAAGTTAATTCAAGGGCTGAATTAACTTGGGCATATTTTGATAACCACTGACATAATCCATAGTTTATTAGCATGGTTTTAATTTACTCATATATTAGATGAGTATGGCCAGGAGATGTCCTAGATGTATATATACCGGCACCTAGCCCTAAAATAAAATCATCATCTTTCCATATCTTCATATTTTTGCCTTATATCTTCTTATCTTAATTCTATCTTCATATTAAGAGTGTAGACAAGAATTCAGGGGAGCATGTCATAATTACCTGTGTCTGGAGAGTTTCTGATTAGAGAGGAAAAATTACCCTAGAAGAGACCAAGATAGTCAGATATTGTTGTTTAGCTTTGTGAGCTTTTGAACGGTTAGGAATTACCATAAGACACAGCATATCTGAGGATTTATTGGCCAAAACTCTTCCTGACTAGCAAAACAGGTATACATTTATTAAGCGAGCTAATCTTCAAAAACTCGCAGTATCAAAAAGTCCCAAAATGCTTTTAACTCAGGAAGTTCTATGTGCCCCTGAATGGGGGGACAGGCGCAGAAAGCCAGTGGTCGGTGGCCAGGTTGGCCCAGCAGTTCACATCTCCCACCACAAATGGATAGGAGGAAGTGGGAGGGAAGAAATAGCTAAGAGGAAATCCCAGTGAGCCTGCGCATAGAATGGGGCATAAAGATTAATTATAGTGTGCATTTTTTCATCCCATGAGAAGGACACCACAAACGCATGGCTATGGAGGTAGAAATGTTTAAGAAAATAAATTTAAAAAAATGGGTCACACATATAAGCACCCCACAGTGGGTGACCAAAAAGGAAGGGAGGGGAGGAGTATGGTTGTTCATGTTTCATCGGCACCATGTGGAAAGTGGGAATCCTGAATGGCCAGGATGTCCACAAATAAATCATTTTTTTAAAAACTTAGTTTCCTAGCATGGGGTGGCGAGGCCTTGAGTCCTACAATGTTCAATGTCCCTATTGTGAAGGCTCCCACCATCGCACCTTACTATGATGGAAAGGGCCCCCTCGGCCTTCCATTTCTGCTTTCTTAGCAGCAGTAGTTTTAGACTGAGTTTTGTGCACTTTTTTCTGTATTCGTGGTCTTAAGGGACTTCATCACATGGGAGATATGTGTCCTTTGTCATTCATTTTTGATTTGGTTCAATGTTTTTGCATTGCTGTGCTCCTGCGGTGCATCATTGCAGGTCTATGCAAATTTGGAAGAAAAATATGTGGGAGAATCAGGTTTGATTGAGGATTGGTAACATTGATTGAGTAGATTTGACTCACCAATTAGGTCATCAGGTTGGTAAGCCCAATCTGAGAGGTAGATGGAATCATGAGCTTCTTCTGCAGCAAATGACTTGATGTCTTCCTGGATCTGGGCAGGCGGGATCACGGACGTGGCAGTGGCTGCTGCCTTGGCAGCTGCCCTGAAGGCCTGCTTGGCCTTCTTACGCTCCTGAGGGGGACACAAGTTTGACCTGAATGTGATACCCCTGCATTCCCCACTGGAAGGCGGCGTTGGTTTCAATGGCTATTCATATTGGTTATCTGCACTGTTCATTGCTTCATGTATGATTTTTTTATGATGCCCTCCTTGGCTAGGCATGTGTGGGCCTGGTGGCCAAAAACGTGGCAAAAGGTGCATATAGGGGGCGCACTATCCACGTTGACACAGTACAGCGGGACTTCTGCCTGTCAACGCACACAAATTGGTGTGGGGGATTTGGGTCAAATCTTCCACAACAACTGAGACAGGGTGAATACAGTGATCGCTTTGCCCAAGCACAGGTCTGGCATGATCATAAATCATTGCATCTCAAAGGATTGAATTTCCTCCTATGCCTAAAGCCCAGACATTAGTTAATGCTTAGCACTGTGCGCTTAATTATAGTGGGGAGGAAAATGAACATAACAATATTTGATTGGATTTTATCCAACAAGTATGCTTCATCTTGACCACCTGTTGACCATTTAGGAGGACTACCACCACATGCATCTGTGCAGCTTCAACCTCTTTTTTTATTCTAAAAACCGAGATCCAGCCAACCTCAGGGCCTGGAGTGCAGTGCAATGTATACTGTGTTCAGGAAATGGTTGTGCACATCTCTACTGAACTATCTTCAAAGCGCCGTTTTTGAATATCCAGGAATATTCAAACCTTGTGCTCTACTGATGATAGGGGCTGGGAGTGCAGAGTATTGATGAACTGGTTACATTTCATTTTTCAGACTAGAATCTCAGTGGAAATACTAACCACTAGATTTTTGTTATTTATCAAGGCCACTGGTGTTGCCAGGGCATTTACAAATTTTGTATAGTGAAGGACCCACGCCTGTGCTTTTTACTTTTCTCGCCCAACTGCTACCCAACATTGGGTGCACACTAAACTCTTCCAAGTGATTATCAAACTTACTTAGACCTAAATCAATTATGTTGCAAAAGTGTTTGCAATGAGAGAGAAAAGTCCTGACACTGTAATAGTGTTCAATATAAATCCACTAAGTATTATGGCAGGTAAACGCCGTTCGCCTATTTCATATGCCAGTTTTTATATTCTAAACAAAAATGGCTATGCCCAGGTTCAGAGGCTAGGAAATTAAAGTGCAGATATGATGGGGAGGTGTCTGCAAAAATTAATAAGTTTTACTCTGAGTTGTACAAGTCTGATCCTTTTGTGACTGCCAAATTGACTTTTTCAAAAGTGCAATTATCCACAGTGACACCTGACACCAAAACTTAATATATTTTTTATTGCGATATATACTCTGGTTCACTGTTTGCAGTGCAACACCAACGGAAATACCAATTCCTAATGGGATTCTTTATAAATTTTATATTAATATTGCTCTAGAATATTCAGTCTACTTTTATAACTATGAATTAATGTCTATTTAAAACATGCCTCCTTTCTGGATGCCAAGATAAATGCATGTAACTTTGTTTAAAAAGAATGATATTCTGGGTTTAACAAATTGGCGCCCTATCTCTCTTGCTATTACTGATATCAAACTCTTTACTAAAGTTATGGCTAAGCGCTTTGTTAAAATTGCAATTTGAATTAATATCCCCTACACAATTTGGCTTCATCTATAATTACCTTATGGGCAACATCCAGACAGTAGAAAACATCTTTTAATTCCTCTGCTACAGGTGCGCTTTAATTCCTGGTTCAACAAAAAGCCTATGTCCTTGTTAACTGTACTTAAATTTGGGCTTGCCTTCAAAAATCAGTTTTCAACTCGTTCTGTTAACTGAATTATTCTGCTTAATAAATCATCCACAGTGGCAGTATTGTCTCAGGTTTCTTTACTGATTTGGTTTACATAGGAGTCTCTGTCAGGGTGATACTTTAAGCCCTCTTATTTGTACAACTTTAGCCTTGACCCACTCCTCTCCAATGCAAATTCCCATCCTGCTAGTGTTCAATTGCAAGGCCGGCGCCAGTTAGGATACTAGCATTTGCTGAAGACTTTGTGGTTGGTATTGCTAATAACCATGTTGCTAGCATCCTTATTATACCATTCAGTGGTGCTCTAGTGTTAGAAATGCAGCCCTCAATGCCAACATGGCTGAGATAATCCTTCTTAGAAAATATCAAACTCGCTAGACAACTGCCAATTATGTTCAGCAGTATATACTAGTTTCAAAGTTCATTATTCGCCTATATATTAGGTTATCACACATCTCCCATCTTGCACTTTCATTTCCTTATAGCCCGCTATGGGTCCAGTACGCCACCTGGGAGTATGGCTGGAGTCAAGATTATATGCCATCACCATGATGAGAAACCACATTATAGACAAAGTAAGCAAGCATATATCCTCCCTCAGGGACTAGCAAGCTAGCTGACGTGCAGGGTCGTGGTTGTCAACTCACTACTTTTGTCTATCATTTGGTTTGCTGCGCACTCTGTTGCTTATTAACCCTGCTTCTTTGCAACACTATATGCTCTCATAAAAGGGTTATAGGTAGACCGCCCTCTGTCTATGAGTCTTTAAGTCATGGTTAGCCCACGCCACAGTGAATGAATGGGACATAGCAACTATGTGGACCTTGATATGAATATACTTGGCTCTTGGATTAATCAAGTGACTAGTCCTATAATTTCTACCCAACACTGGTCTCAGGTGGCATAATAAAAACTTGACTTTGCTTTTTCCTTCTCAATACAGACCACCCCAACTCTCTGCTCAGCTATCTGGCTTCCCAACTCTTTGCCGAAGGTCCTCAAGGGGCCCTGCCATTTTAATAGGATACTCCTGATAATAAGGAGTGCAGAATAAATGATCCACATCAGTGGTCACACCTCCCAGAGGGGTCTTTCTACTCCCCTTTGCACCCAAGAAGTTCGTGGGAAAATTGCTTTACAAAACATGGTACCTCAAAATCCAAAACTATTGCTTGTGTTGACTATATTGACATGCTGGACACCCCTTACTTTTTAAACACACAGAATGCCATTTGGAGGTAGCCTACTATTCTTTATTACAGCTAATGTTCGCGCACATGTATGGAGATGCCTAAGGAGGGTGTAACGCGCTGCTGAGTGGAACAATGCCTCTCAATCTCCATGTTCAAATTGTGACAAAAATGTGTCATTAGTCTATCTTCTGGAAGATATCCACTAACTCAGGCGATCTAGCTTGAAGTTATGCATCTCTTCCGCAAGAATACATAACAGGCTTTGAGCTTGTTTAAAGACATTTTCGCTTTTACCATAAAATCCCACATTCCTCATACTCTTCATACCTCAAATGTAGCAATTTCTTTGTGGACAATACATTACTTTTTCTTGGACGCTTTTTCTGCAACTGCTCCCACTCTTTATGAAGCTGTCCGTCATTTCTACTCATGCCTAATGTACTATTTCTAAGTCTGGTTGTTTGGACCTCTGCCATCACGCCAATGCCAGTTGGTTTCCTTCTGGTTCCCTATTTTGTTACTATTTAAGAACCTTTTTTCTTCAATTATGTTCTCATATTAGTATAATGCCTACTCTGACATCTCCCCTCATTCTAACACTGGAGGTCCCTCTGGCAACAGGAGGAAGCTATGACTCCACTAGGGGTTCCTTTTCATTTGTCTTTGTTCTTATGTTTCTTTCTTTCTTTACCAGATGTCAGAATTTTTAGCCAGATGGACTCCTCCAATGATTTAATAAGACTCTGGATGTAATAGGCCTATCCCAGTGGGATGGCTATCAACTGAATTTTTATGGTTTAATGATTTTATGTTGAGTTGCTCCCCAAATTGGTTTGATCCAAAAATATTTATTCTGCAAGTATAGAAGTTAAGATAAAGTATAGCCATCATTGGCACAAATTAGTAAATGGATCACCGGTGATTGGTAGCCAAGGATGATCCATTTGTATCAATTAATTAATGTCAGTGGAACCCAACTATTTTGAGTTCAAGGTGGCTGAGGTTGTTATTAGTGCCTCATTCATGATCATCAAATTATCGCCTGAAAAGGTGATCTAAATGACAAAATATGACAAGTCAAAATGTGTGTCAGCATGAAGCCAAGATGTCCCAAGTTACCTGAGTGATAGAAGATGTTTCCAGCGCATTATTATTAAGGCAAATTAAAACTGATGATTATTTAAATAAGTGTTTTATATGGCTCACTGGTGACTCAAGACTGAGGATGAGCCAAATCTAATAAATTTGGACATCAGGAAGGACAGGGCTAGAGGGAGACTCCAGGGAAGAGAATAGTGCAGTGGAAGGCTGAGGGAGTGGTTGTCTGGAAGATTCAGCCTTGAGCTGATAGGTCGGTGGTGGGTGTAGTAGCCCTTTTGTAATTAGTATAAATACCAGGCTCTTCCCATTAAATAAACATCTTCCTATGCCTAATCTACCTTTTAATTTTTGATATAATTTTATTTGGTTAGTTGGGGATTAGGCTGAGGAATTCCTGAATGGCACGGATGACATGCAAAGGGGTCAGTCAGAGTTGCTGGGCCATCACCTAGAGTGAAATGGTAAGGTATGACCAGTCTTCATACTGGTTGGCCTTCCAACTAGCAGAGAATGCAGTCAATTTTCTTATACCAGAAGTGATCATCTCTCTAACAGCCTTCACCAGATATTAAAAAAATTAAATAAGTGATAGGACCTCAAAACCTCTATCCAAAAAAGATGTAGTATCTTAGATTGGACATGTATGCCGCAATACATGTCATGATTTCCTAAAATACTCAAAGAAATTCTTGACGTAAAACGTTGGAAGGGCAATTTCTTTAATTAAAGAAAGAAAAGGAGTGGGAAAGTACAATATAGGTCAGAACCCTTACAAGTGAGGGCACCAACCTATATAAAGGGACTGTAAATTTGTGGTTTACTGGCCTCTTCTCAGGATCTTCACGTTCTTATTTATATTGCAGGTTTTTATATTTAGCTCTGAGATGGAATTTTGGTTTGAAAAGTTATAACTTTTTTGTGTTTGAGAAGTGATGGGTCACGCCATGATATGCTGCTTCATAATTAAGCTTGAATATATTTTACTAATTCCAGATTGAGATGCGCTCCACTCACAGCAGCTGGAGTTTGATTTGACAGATGAAACTTAAAGGGGATATTAGCAAGTTAAATATAAATTAAAAAGAGAGCCATAAACGGCAGCCAGAAAATTAAGATTCATAATTAAATCAATAGATCTTACTGATAACATCAATAAATAGGGTTTTTAGGAATATTTATGATTGGGAAATAGGAAAAATTAGGAAAAAAAGGTGGCAGCATGGGGAGGACGACCTGGATAATGTGTTATTTTGGCAGAGTAGGTGAGTGACTAAGGAACTCTCTGTATAATAGCCTAATCATCTCAAAATACAAACTTCCAGAAAAGATTGGAAAATGAGCATGCAGATGAAAAGAGGATAGAAGACTTTGGAGAGCCTTAACAGGCAACAACATCATGCTCAAACTTTAAAAAAAATTTGGTCATACTTGGCCTCTTCCCACTGCTGGTCTAATGGTATGTTTTAGATCAAGGAGGGCGCTTAATTTGATACTTTTGGCCTTAATAAACACTTCCTTGTTTGAGCGATTTTGAGCCCACATATATGTCATGGCACATGACATTACCCTCCCTTTTGAGGCACCACCCCTCCTATATGAGCGTCAACCAAGGAGAAAGTTTTGTAAGCAGGAGCAAGTTTCATGGTGGAAAAATTGGCGTTACTTTGAGCATGCATCATTAATAAAGTGCTTGTGGAATATATCAATTTTTGTCCTGCAATGAGCATAGTCTCAGGCCAAAACCTAGTTGTTCTCCATGGTATCAAAATCCTTCCATGACTTGGTACTTAAGCCTTCTTAGCACATGACATGAGGGCTAAATTTCTACTCTTCCCACTTAGGTGCTCTATCAGAAGATATGACTATAGAGTCTCAGAAGTATACACTTGAATAAAGACAATTTTATCTTGTGAAATATGGAAACGCTTTGGAACTTTTTCAGAAGAGCCAGCTAGTAGAAGACATGATCCACCTTTCTAAAGGTTCTGTGAGGTCCTATCTTAATTGGCCCCAGATCCGTGAAAAACTGTATTAAGATGTCATTAACATCAAGCATCACACAATCTCCCTCTTTATATTCAGGTCCTATCATCCTCTGCCATCTGAGTTTAACTTATAGACCTTCATGACAACATCAAATTTGTGTTTCTTATGGCGTAATCTTCTGATAAATTTGACAATTTCAACTAAAGTTTCCACCTTGGAACCAAAAATTGTTTTTTTTATTAAATGCGGGGTTAAAGCCATAAGTTTTAAATAAGTAGACCACAAATAGAATAATGTTGGGCGTTGTTGAAACTGAATTGCGGTTTTGGAAGATGTAATGACCAATATGAATGGTTTAATATCATGTAACATCGCAAAAAATGTTCTAGATATTAATTTACTCATTTGATCTGCTTATCTGATTGTGCGTGTAATGAAGAAAAATGGCAATAATAAATTTAATAGTCATATGCAACTCTTCCCAATATAATGACATGAACTGAGGTCCACAGTCACTAATAATACTTGAGGTATGCCATAAGCAGAGAGAATTTAGGAGACAAAATTTTTTGGCCATCAGAGCCACTTTTACTGTGGTTTGACACAAAATAAACTAGACATCTTTAGTGAACCAGTCCAATATCACCATGATAGCATCATACCTATTTAAGAAGGATAGCTCCTCAAGAAAATTAACTGAGAGAAAAGTCCAGGGTCTCTCTGCTCTCTGGACTGGTTCCAACAATCCTGCGAGGGGCTTACTATTTTGATTTCATCTTGTTGCAGACAAGGCACTTTATTGCATACTGCGTAACCTTTGTGTAAATCACCTTCTAATTATATGTAATGCGGATAAGCTCCAGGATTTTCATTTTCCTAAAACGCCCTGAAGTTATACCATAATTGTGTTTAATGAATATCTGTAGGGATAAGGGCCCTGCAAGAATCTATAGACGTCACTAGAACCATACTTTATTGTTCTTTTAATGTATCCCATAACACTTACCTTCCTGCTTTAAATTGCATATGGCGAGAAATAAGATATATTCAGCAAAAAAAGATCGAGAGACGATGACCTTTTGTAAATACCATATCCTTTAAATCATTTGAGAATCATGAACTGGAATGAACACAGTGGTGGAGGGTGCTTATATACAATCTTCCTGGGTAAATTCACCAAGTGAGTGTTATGCATTTCCATTTCCTTAGGGTTAGGTGCTAGACAGGGTATGGCTCAGAGCGTTGTTCAACCCAGCTTTCTTGCCTTTTGGCAACTCATATGAGAACAAAAATTGTGAAAAGGTCTCATGTCAGCGGGTTTATCATAAGTTCAGGGCATGAAAGTCTTGGTAATATAGCAAAACTCAATGATTATTTAATGTGCAGGATGGTTGGGAAAACATTGTAGATAAGGGCGCTAATATTTTATCACTTCCACTATTACCAATATATCTTATTGTTGACAGTTTTGGAAATCCAGGTACTATTTTGATAGCTAGTACTTCGAAGGTCATAAAATTTAAATCTTAGTAGTACTCAGCATTTTATTAGCAGATTTTACGTCACTAAGGCGATTAAGATCTTAGGGGTGAAAGGCAAGTCGGTAGGGTGTACAGCTACCAACATGAAGTTAGCAGGTTTGATTCCCACCCTTTGCACATCAATCAAGGTGCCATCCAAAGGAAGCTATTGGCGGTTAGTAGGTATAATAACATGAAAACCTTACCCATGACGTAACCAGAAAATCCAAGTCCCAATCTGGAGGTGAAAAAACTTTCTATGACAGATTTGACCCTGCTCAGGTTTCATGTTGATACTTTCTCTATTTTTGGTAATGTCCGTCCCCTGGTCAGCTTGCCTCAAATAAATAAAAAACAATTAAGATCTTTGTACTTACAGGAAGGTAAACCTTAACTTAGATATAATAGGACTTACCATACATAAAATTTTAACAGTCCTAAGAGATTTTTAACATAAACTAAGAGGATTTAATAAATTTGTTTATCTAGAAATTTATGGTACTTTAAATATTACTAAGGAAATTAAGAATAAAATAGAAAAGGGAAATACTTCAGGAAATGAGCTGAAAGTAGACTAGGATAGTGAGTCCTAGTATGATATTGGGAAGCCAATAGTCAAGGGCAAATAATGGATAGTAAAGTGCAGCAATTATTAAGGTGATTTTTTGATCAAAGTCTCAAAGTTGTACGCTGCTAAAAAATGAGTAATAGAGTGGAGTGTTAGATTCTATTTAAAAAGTGAAAATTGAGAAGGTGTTTTACCCTGGTTTCATTTAGCTGTGTATTTGGAATTATTGACTTTCTAATACTATGAAAATAAGGTTGACAATGATTTGGTGCCTGAAGCCTAATAATTTATTGGCCAAAAAATTAATATATATAGGACAATATTACCTATTTAATTAAGCAACAAAAACCCTAATGTTGAGGCTCCACACCTATTATGGTAAAACCTGACAATTCCCCCTCCAAGCCATGACTGGATGTGACAATGATCCTACCAAGTTGGTTACTCTTGGTAGGATCCAAAAACTATCAGAGCTGGGATCTTTTATATTAATCTAATGCAGAAGTGGTTGTTTGTCCTAGAAAGTGCAGGGTTTGTCAGTCTCATAAACAGTAAAAAATTGGTGTTTGGGATGTTGGCATCAGATATGTAATCAACAGAGGTACACCCACCTATGAAGTTTGAATAGTGCAAGTTGTAATGTAAACACTGGTAATGGTGCTGAAAAAAAGGGGTCAAGGCCAGTTTTAATCTTTCCTGAGAATGTCATATCATTCTGAAGAATTATAGTGAGGTAGGAGCCGAGCATATTAATTCCATTTTATATATGGCCTTGAGGGGTGCAGATGTTATATTTATTTCCGCTCATTGTTGCAGATTGCTGAGATGTCTAAGAGGTCTTACGTGCTAATGAAAGAAAAGCTTGGCACCAATGGGGACCCATGGGATCTTCACTAGAACGTTACCTATGGAAGCACCATTGATCTAGCTGTCTTAATTAAAAATTTACAAGCAAGGTCAGAATCAATAAGCTCATTGACCTTATACCCAACAGCATATAATTGAACCACATTTGAACAGCCATGTGGAGCCAGGTATCAGGAAGTCAAGAAATCCTCTTGGTAGGGCCTTGTGAGTAGTGGACGGATAGCATACTGTGGAGCAAGTTATGAAAATTAGCTTTAATTCTAGAATTGGGATCAAACAACATCATGTACAACAAACACACCAGGGTGGAGGAAGCTTGAGGTTATTTTCCATTACTGGTGCAGCAATTATGGCCTTTACAAGCTTGGTTTGTAAGTGTGTGGGCAACTCATCAGGAAGCCAAAACATAGAAAATCCAATTGGTGTATAAGATCGTTGAGTTTTGACTCTTTCAAGTTGATTTTTAGTTTTGTCAAAAATTTTTTAAGGAGGAAAGCCAATAGCAGAGGGGCGGTAGGTGGAACAGATTGGTGTGCTAATTGCCAAGAGGTAGTGGCTTGGTGACATGTAGTCAAGCCATAAAATGAGATTTAAATTCAGATGTTTAGTTTTTAACTAAAACATTGACAACTAAGATTGGTTTGACATAAAACTATAAGAAATTTGTTTATCCATCTCTACCAGTGAATTCTAAGCATACTTTATGTGGTAACTCTATAAGTTAGGTTTTGATTATTAACTGATGTATCAGATTGGCTTTTAAATTTGCCATTGTTGGAAATCATGAGACTTGGACAGGCCTGAGCAGGATTCAAACCACAGCCTCTCTGGAGGAAGCAGTGAATCTGAGCCACTTTTTAAAAAAACTCTATACTTTGATTAAAAATTAAGTTTTAACAAAAAGTTAAGAGGGGATGGCGGAATACAATCGATTTGGCTGAGGATAAAGTACTAAGAGTTCAGGCAGCTAGTTCCCTAGCATCTTCACCCATTGACTGGTTGGCGATTGCTATTGCTAGCCATGGTTTTAGCACTAGCGGGCTTAAAGGCCATTTGATCTTCAGTCAGTTCGTTATTTCATTGTGTGTGAGGAGCGATCCAGCAGGAAAACTAAAACTGTGGCTTTAAAGAACCTGGGGATTAGATTTGAGAGTTTTGAGATCCGTCAGAGCTGATTGGAGATAGTCCAAATGCTCTTCAATACCAATTTTTGATGGGGGTGCTCATTGGACAAACTTTTGGCAATAAGAGCCATGTGTATCACCCATACATAAAAATGGTAGATGAAGGCTCATAGTTGGATGGGGATGTTCTCAGGGTTTTTGCAAAAAACAGTTCTTGCTAAAAATGCATTTAAATTGGTGATTTTTGCCCAAGAGGATTTATTGCATTGGGGACCAAAACTTTTTAAATATGGCGCATTCATAATATTGGTGGGCAATATCTGCTTCCAGTTTGGTGCATATGGGACACTCCTTGTGAGGGTAGTCTGGTCATTTATGTTTACCAGATTTAATTGTGCAGTGTAGGATCTGCCAAGTTACTGACCATTGCTTTTCTTTTACTAGTTGGGTTTTGAGGCCCAAAATCAAATCCTTCATTTTTAGTTGATGTCATGGCCTTCGGCTGCCCATTCATTCAGAATTCATGGTCTAGCTTTGGGTTGCACCTGGCTTTGGAGCAGATTCCATATTTGATCAGGAATAATTTGTAGCACTTTATGCTTGACTTGGCAGCGTATTTTGGGCGATTCAGTTGCGTTCCTAATAATTTTTTGCTGAAATCTTGAAAAATTATGGGACTTGACATCCCTGTGGATTTTCCTGGCATCCCATTCTGATAGTTCGAATGACTAGCCGCCCAAGTGCACTGCCCTATTGTACATTTGCCAGTAGTATGGAGTGCCTTTTTAAGAAGCCACTTGCAGGTGGGTTGCCATCCATTTTCATAGTGAGCAGGCCGAAAATGGCTCCTGAAGGCCCTGAACTCTAGCCCAGTTGATGCTCCAAGCCGGGGTTAGGAAGCGCATGTGCATCATCATTAACCTAAGAAATGACTTCGCCCAGATCTTTCAAGTGTGGGATTAAAAATCAAAAAGTCCCATGTCTCCTTCATTTTTCAGTTTAGATGGGTTTCTAGGGCTATTGGTGCTGCCTTTTCCTTAAAGCATAGGAAGGTGCGGAGCGTTGTCATGATCTTTTTCTCTAGGTTTGGGCTTATTAGCAGCACATTGGCGACGTATAAAACTTCAAGAAGATAAATACATTGATGGCCAACACTTTCTCCTCAAGGCATCATCTTGATTTTCCAGTTTGCCATTCAGACAAACAGCTTTGATAACACCTATTGCTCAGTTTCCTTTACTGCAGCACTTTATTATTGTTTAAATTTATTGCGGGGAAGGCTGACCATGGGATGGACACTTCCGAATATGACTCAGGAAAGATAAACTTAGTACCAGGAGGCACCCCAGAGAAGCGATGCTATCTCTTGTTGCCAGCGGGAACGCCACTTATGGGGAGGGGGAGGGAACGTGTGAAAGGGCCGTACCACTATTGAGTACGTGTGGAGGAAGGGGCATGATTTGATGAACCAGACTGGGAACCAGGAGGAGATTAGCTGTCGGCGACGTGGTGGGAGATATCCAAACATCCACGCTTGAAAGTGGTCCACTAAATGAGACTGGAATCTGTGGACAGCTTCTGGGAGGGGGGATGGAGCCAGCGATGGCATCCAAGACAATCGTGTGGATAGTCCACATGGCGATTGCAACCACCAGAGTACGGAGGGAGGGTGGAAGGGGGGAGGCCATTGATAAAGCAAACATATCTCTTGACAGACTGAAGGGATGAGTTTGATCCTGGCCCAGCAGACGTTGGACTTCGCGCCATATCACTTTAGAGGTGGGGCACTTCTCCAGGCGGTGGAACAGCGTTCCATACTGGCCACACACGACACAGGATGAGTGTAAAGCGTTAGAGCGCTCAGCTATATGATACACCCGCCTCAGGCAGCGTCACACATGGGAGCGGACTTGAGGCTGCAACAGAGGATGGTGTGCGTATTTCCAGATAGTCTTTTGGTCTCAGTGGAATAAGGGATGTCCATCATGTCCAGGTAGTCCACCATGGATAGGACTTGGGGTCGAATGGGGATCACGCCATCATGGATGGGTAGCCCCTGTACCTCTTGTGTGAACTGAGGAGAGGGGCGGCCTCTTCAGGTTGTATGTTCACTAATACGAATTCTCCACTCTGCGCTTCGCATGGAGAGTAGGATTCGTTTGTAGTGGGCTTTAGTCCCGTGAGGACCTGTGGCCGATGTGTGTGATGCGAGGTATTTCATCAGGGAGTGGAGGTTTGATGGATTGTTGAGGCCCAAGGCTTTGGAGAAGTTGGAGCGGGCCGCGCAGGACCAGTGTTGGGATGGGAGTGTAGGAGCGGTGACGGCCGCGATCCAGGTGCCCAGGATCTTGGCAGCAGGGGCTTTGAAGTCAAGCAGGCCCATGCCACCTTGATGATGAGGGCCAAACATGACCTCTAGGCATACTGGTGGAGGGCGGCCTGACCAAAGCCATCCTTTCAGCAAAGCATACAGGGATTTGAAGAAGCTTGGGGAGAAGGGAATGGCGTAGGCTCTGAACCAGATTTTGGATAGGAGCATAGAGTTGGCAAGAACAACCCTGCCAGTGAGGGTAGTAGGGTGGGCTCTGAGAGAGGCGATTCGCTTCATCACGTTGTCCAGTATACGGCACTCCATTACTGCTGACGCATATCCGCCTGCCTCCATCCACACGCCCAGATGGTGCACCGGTCCTATGGTAGGACGTGGCACGAAGGGGAGCACCAGTGGAGCAGTTCGTGTTGAGTTAGTAAGGCGTGGACGTGGGCGAGCAGATGGGCCGGGTTGGGAACTAATTGCTGGGGCCCAGCAGTTCTGAAACCGACCAAGGAGGATGATTTCAGCTTGGAGGCGTTCAGTGCCGCATTGCTTACCCGGGAATATTCCTGGATGAGGGCTTCAAGCGCGCGTGCATCTTTGTTATTAGACACCCCCACCATGCAATCAACTGCAAATGCCATCATCTTGACTGGGGTTTGGCCTGGCACATGGACCCCAGTGAGTTGGGCATTCACATTTCGCAGTAGTGGGTCAAGGCTGAAGTTGTATAAGAGTGGGCTGAGGGGGTCCCGTTGTCGCAGGCCCCTTTGAGGGCGGACTACTTCCGTTAGGAAGCCTGGGCCACGCACTGCCATTGTTGCAGATTCCGTGAGCAGCATCACCCAGTTTATGAAGCGGGGGGTAGGCGGAAATGATGGAGGCAGGCCCTAAGGTATTCCCAGTTTACTTGATAATAAGCCTTTTGTTGGTCCAAGAATACAAGTGCCCCAGAGGCTGTGGACTGACATACATTAGCCACAGATTGCACGTTATCCCAAATCGACCTTCTGGGGTTGAAACCTAATTGTTCTGGGGAGTGGTGGCAGATGCTACAGTCCCAAAACGGTTAGCCATGATTTTTGTTAAAATTTTAGTGTCTGTGTTTGTTAGAGAAATGGGGCGCCTGTTGGCTAAGTCAAGCTTATCCCCTTTCTTGAAGAGTGTGACAGTAAAGGCCTCATGTCCTCCTGGTAGGAGTCGCGTTTCCAACAGGCTTTGGTTAAGTGAGGCTAGCAGCAATGGGGATATATATTTTTAATATTTTTTGTAGAACTTATATGGAATGCCATCTGGGCCTGGGCATTTTCGGTTTGGCACACCGCGAATGGCTGTCCATAATTCATTCGGAGTAATTAAATTCATTATTTCTGGGTATTGGAAAATGGTGCTGATATGAGCTTAGTCAAGAAATTCCGCCATTTTGGCTGGCTGAATTGGTTCAGCTCGGTATAACTTGGAGTAATATTTTTGCGTTTTGATTGCCACTTCAGCCGGTGTGTCCGCAATAGAATTATCCAATCTTTGCACCTGTGTGCAGGCCACACTCTGGCGTGGTGCGAAATTTTTTTAAAGAAGTATGCGGTGCACTTGCCACCTTTAGTGATGCGTGTGGCCCTGTATTGGACACAAACCCAATGTTTGTGTTGCCTTTCGAGTGCGTTGAGGTGGGCGGCTGCCTCTGCCCACTTCTGGCCCCATGCAGGGCTGTATCCTGTGGCTGGAATGTTGGACTCCAAGTGGGCCAATTCCGCCAGAGCGCGTGAGATGACCGCTGATGTGGCTCGTGAGCATCTGGAGGAGAGATGGCGATAGTGGTGGATGGTGTCCTCTTTGAAAGTTGCCCATGTGGAAATGGGGTCCATGCAAAATGGTGCAACAAACGATTTCACCAAAGTTGCCTCTTCCACCCACGTGGAAAATCCTGGTGACGTGAGCTCAGGGGGGGCGGATTTTGCACCAATGTGGGGCCTCTGCAACTGTGATGGGTAAGTGGTATGTTATTGAGACCAGTCAGTGGTCGGAGAATTCCATTTTTGTTGTTTTGAAGTGGGAGATGTGGGGTTGGAACATCGCCAGCATTAGAATAAGGTCGATGAGGGTCATGGACCTTAATTGGCTGTTGTGGACGTGGGGACGCATCATGTTTTTGAGCAGTGGGGCATGTCATGGCAGTGCATCCATTAACCCAAGGGTGGCTTTTAGAACGCGTAGTTCTATGTGTCCCTGTGGGGCGTGGGGTGAGGGCAGCCACCGGTCCATTGGTGAGGTTAGCCAACAGTTCATGTCGCCAACTAGGAAAGAATCAGGGGGTAGCAGGAGGGATTTGACTGATGAGAAAAATTCCTGACGCTCGTGTGCACCGTTTGGGGCATAAATGTTGATGATTGCATGCGTAACATCAGCCCATGAGAAGATGATGATGAGCACTTGGCCATTTAGGAATGTTTCTGAGGATGTGAATTTGAAAAAATTATTTTTCTGAATTAGCACCCCAAAGTGCTTCGACCAAAAGGATAGGTATGGTAGGAGCATTGTTTTCCAAGCTTCCTCAGAACCTCGTGGACAGTGGGACTCCTGGATGGCCAGGATATCCACGGGTAAATTGTGTTGTAAAAAACTCAGTTTCCTAGCCCAGGATGGGGAGGCCTTGAGTCTGGCGATATTCAGCGTCCCTTAGAGTGAAGGTTTCCCCCATCAAACCTTAGGTGTGAGGGGGTGGGCCCCCAGGCCCACCAGCCTCTTCAAGGTCCCCACGGGCTTTCCTAGCAGCACGGGTGTTAGCAGCAATGCTATCAGGGTTTTTAATAATTTTTGTGGAAAGAGTCGCGTTGGCTTTGGCCTTTGCTTTTTGTTTTCCCAACATCGGACAAATTTTTTGTGGTGCGGATAAGTTTGGTGCACCGTCAAGCGGGGAAAAAAATTTTTCAGTAGGGATAAGTCCCAAGTCAGTTTTGACTGGAGCTTGGGTGCAGCGATTGGGTGAGATTGAATCTCCCATCGGATCCTCAGATTGAGTGGCCCACTCAGCATAGGCCTCCTGATCTGATTGGGTGATGGATTCCTGAGTCACTTCCACCGCGAAGGTCTCCATGTCCTCCTGGCGTTGTGAGTGTGGGATGGTGGTGGTAGCCTTGGCCGCTTCCTTGGTCACGGCCCTATGAGCCTGCTTGGCCTTCTTCTGCTCCTGCAGGGAAATGGGCTTTACCAATAGGTAGCAGCCTTGTGCTCCCCACGGGAAAGCCTCCTTGGTGCTTGCAGTTGGTTTGTAGTGCGCCTCTCTGCTGGCCATGGCCGCCGAGGGGTGCTCTTGGAATATGACGCCCTCCTTGATGGGGCATGCATGCACCTTATGGCTGAACGCATCACAGTGGGTGCAAATGGGAGTGCGCTGTCCACGGTTACTCAGAATGGGTGGGTGGTGTGCCCTGCGATGTCAATAAAGGTGGAGTGCGGGATCTGGGTTAGGTCCTTCACAATCTCCTCAGTTGGGGTCAGAACTGCGGTGGCTTTGCCAGTGCACAGGTGTGGCATCAGCGTGAAACGTTGCATTTCAAAAGATTGTATTTCGCCATATATGGTGAGACCATCTTTCAGGTGTTGCTCCAAAATGTCACGTTTTACCATAGTGGGCAAAAAGTCAAACGTGAGGAAAATTTGGTTTGATTTTGTCCATCTGGTGCATTTAGTTTTGATGACCCATTGCCCTTCAGGGAGGTTGACCACTATATGCACTGCTGCAGCCTCGTCTGCTGCTATTTTGCTTTCGAAACCTAGGTCCAGCCAACCGCGCGACATGGAGTGAGGTGCAACGTACACCGTGGTTGGGAAAATTTTGTGTACATCTTCACAAAATTTTTCCCATAGGGCCATTTTTTGGATGTCCAGATACACACGGACTTTGAATTCCACCGACAAAAGTAGCTGGGAATGTGGCGTGTTGATGTACTGGTTGCATCGTGCTTGCCATTCAAGTATCTCCAGGGAAATTGTGACCGCCAGTTTTTTTAGATTTTTTTCTATTCCGCCAGATTCTCCGGGGCGTTTTTGAACGTTAGAGGCTGCGAGCCTTCCGCCTGCTCCTCTTGCCTTGCTTGCCCAACTGCTCCCAGACATGGGCGCAGACTAATCTCCTCTGTGAGATTATCAAACTAGGTTTAGTCTTGAATTGAATAGGTTGCAAAAGTGTTTGCAACGAGAAAGAAAAGTAAGTTGCACTTTATTATTGTTGGGAAGTTGATATGACTGGATGATATGCTACCCATAAGGCAGATTGGAGGGGGAATCAAGACAATTATCAAGATTTATGGATAAGGGTATATAAATTATAATTGATTAAAATGGTAACCATTTGGCAAATCGAGGAAAAATTATGCCAAGATTTGATACAAACAAGAGTTTCTAGAAAAGGGAAGATGTATAGAAGACTATAAAGCTTATGATGCATCCAGCTTGGGGAACCAAGATATAAAGAGTCACATGGATGATTGAAGGGATGTCCTTTCTGAGGTGGTTAAGTGATCGCAGATAAGTCTGCAATTTATATTAAATAAAGGTCAAAACAAGGGGCAATAGCGCCATACATAGCTTATCGAGTTAAAATTAGTAAGTCAGCTTTCTTCATATCATCCAATTTGGTTACTCAGTAGCTAATACCCTGTGCAAACCAACTTGGCAGAATCGAGCCTATATGACAAGAATTAACTGTGGTGCTCTCTACAGGGGGCCACTGGTCAACTGTAGCTTTTCAACAATAAGGATATAATGATGAGTCCTCATTCATTCCAACATAGTTTGGACAGATTCCGTGCATGGTATGCTAAAGAAGCACGGGAGGCACCTAACATTGAACTGACATTATTTACTGTGATCAAACTGGGGGATGATGAAGTTATGATCAATCTGCAATTAGAGAATTGCCGTGAGCTGATGACTGACCAACAAGGATGCTCCACAAATAAGACTCCTCAGCTGCTGTGAGATATTATGGAGTGGCTGTTGCATGGGTATCGCTATATGAAGATGAGGCTGGGGAAAATTCCCTGAGTTTATTCTATAACCAACGAGATTAAGAAAATCGCTATGCCCTGTACATGCCTTATCTGGATGTGATTACAATGGGGTTGGCTCGCCGCCTTAGTAACCACGGAATCAAGGAATATCTTATCGCTTATGTGCAACCATTGATTCTCAAGCTACTGCATGAGCTGGCCTGCCACAATATAGAAATAGGAGATGTTTACAGTTCGCTTGAGCACATCAATTTGATACTCGCCTCCTTCTCTACCACCTCAATTGTTCATTTTTGGAGGTACAAGGGGCGCTGTTACAGATGGACCCCGCGTTGGGGCATCTGCTGTCGATTGGACATTTTAGTACCATAGTTAAATTTAGAATTACCTCAAGTAATAAGAGAACTGCTGTGTCAACATGGCCTATTGGTAGAGTGGGTTTAGGATGTAACAACGTTGGGAATAATACCGAGCGCTTTATGATGGAGGTAGCCAAATGGGTTGAAGCTTTCAAAGCTGTGATTGCCCAGCTAAAGGTAAAATTGACACTGATGGAATGGCAAGTGGCAAACCAGGTCAGCTCTTTATTGGCTGAGTTAACCCAACTTCCTTTCAAATGGAGTACCCAGTGAGTGACAGATAATGCGCTTATCCTTTTTCAACGTCTCCCAATTATCTCCAGCTCATTCGTCAGATGACCCAACTGGAAGTTGTTAGGATGAGCCCCAACGAGCCTTCCCCTTCTGATTGGTGAGACAAGAGAGTATGCAGACATGCAAGGGCGCCTTGATACCCTTTGACAGGCCAACGAGGAATTGGTATTTGAACAAGCTTCTCTCTTGAACCAAATAAATGATGCCAATCAACAAGAGGATAAAGCTAGCTGGCAGCACACCCACCTGAAAAACATACTCAAAGATGTCCTCTTGCAATTACAATCCATGGAGCAGAAACTGAACGTTGAATGGGGATTCCGCCAGGAGTTACAACATCATACAAAATGCTGCAACAGGAATTCCAGGATGGATGGTGTAGATGCTATTCGGTTAAAGTGGAGCAGTTGATCAATGAACATTTTTTGGGGAACGCCGGAGCCAGGGGAAATAGGGAAGTTATTGGCGATTTGGGGGAAGAATGCTATGGATCAGCAAACAAATATCCCTCAGGCGTTTTCTGATGGACCCCCCATGGGTCACCACTTCTTCTGAGTTATTTTTATGAATTTGAGTTCATCTCGATGGCTGTATGATAGCGCACAAAGGGATGGTTCACATAGTTGCTCCGAAAACAATTCACCTGCTCCTTGCAGCATGAACCTGGAGCAAGGCGAAGTCATTCAAATTCGAAAAATTACCTCTTTTCAGTCATGACAGGAATCTACATGGTTACTTTAAATGTTTTGAATTTGCTGTGGAAGGGGCTACTGATCAGAAACTTGAAACTGTTGCTGTCTGCTCTAGATGTGAAAAGCGCTGATCAAGTTACCTGCTATCTTCCAGATAGCTCAGTATCCTATAAAGAAGTTAAAGCGTTTGTTCTCCAGCTGTTCTGCGGCGCTACCAAGATAGCCCAATGGAAAGCTGACTTTATGACTATACAGTTTCATTGAAACAAGACCCTGTAAAAATCTATCTGAGCATCTTTTGGCGGAAGCACATGTCCTACTTGGAGCTAACATTTTATCTGCTGAGGATGTCAGTATAGTGATGATGGCAGCTATCAAACCACATCAGGAACTATAGAACGCTATGTCTCATGTGTTGGATGGGGTAGCCAGACCTATCCAAATTGTGAACACCTTACGTCAACTCTATGCCATGATCAGCACCCCCAATGTAGCCTGAAAAGCCTCTGCTGTCTCCGCTCCAAACTCTTCAGGATATGGGCCGCAGCAACTGGGTTATCAGCTGATGGAACGTATTTATCCCTCATATGAGTCAGTGGACCCCTTTTGGCCCATGTGCGCTTCGCCAGTTTGCCCACGACCTTGGAACCATACTGGCAACTTCCAAACTCGTCCTTCCGCCACAAGCTATATACATGAACCTTTTATGAAACTTGCTTCCAGTGCGGATGAAGAGGGCATTATGCGGGTATTTGCCCTAGAAAACCACAAGTGTATGCAATGCCAACTGAGAAAATTGAGCAGGAAAAAAATCTCAAATGGAGTAGAGATAGGATGCTCTACCTCCGCTAAGATCAATTCACTTGTCCCTAGCAATTCCCAAACATCTTTTTGAGTAGAATTCAACCTCAATCGGATAATTTGCTATACCAGCAGCTTCCATTTGATACCCCTGCTTCTGCCTCTGAGAGTAAAAGTTCACCCCAGAGCCCCGAGTTCATCCAGACATGCAGAAGCCATATGCGTGTAAGATCCTGGAACAGACCGGCACCAGCAACATGGATCCCTTGATGAATGTCACCTCTTTAGCAGGGGTTAATGTAGCCATTCTGGTAGAGAAAATTGCTAGTGAGTATCCTCAGGTTGCCAAAAGCATTTCCTCCTTTTTGAGTAACACAAAGCCCTTGGACGTACATGTAATAAACGCTGATAGTTCTACTTACTTGGAATGTACTTACTGTGACATTTTCAATCAAAACACAAAAATTCGCGTTATCATAGACACGGGAGCCCTTGTGAACATGGTCTCTACTCAGTTAGTGGCTAAAATTCTGTTGAAACCAGATGTGGACCATTGAGTAGTATATGGGACCGCGCGAATGCATAGTACTGTGTCTGAAGGAGCATATAGTGCATTGCCTTTATGATTTGGGTCAGTCCAAGCATCTGCTCTAGAGGTGGTTTTGCCAAATAACAACTATGACATGTTAATCAGTTCGGCATTTATGAGGAAATTTGGTGTTGTGATAAATATAGCGGAGGAAACTATTACTATTTTAGGCCAACATATCCCAATATATTTTATCTCTTGGTCCCAATGGATCCGTTCTGCTCTAGTTGAATCAATCTAGCATACAGTGATGGGTGATTCCTATTCATTATCGATGACTGAGGTGGTGGACCAGGACCCTCCCCAACCAGATAGCCGAGTACAAAGGGAAACCGCTTTGGGCAACGAGCGCTTTGAGACTAACATCTGGACACCAGTGCATAGTAGAAATTGGGCTTGAAATTGATGTCCCTAAAGGGCTTTATGGAGAAATTATGGCGCCTCACCTCACTCGCAGCTTGAACCACATTTAGCTCCAGGGTTACTGCTACCTGGTAATGGAGAGGTGAAAGTTCTTATAGCAAACTTACAGAAGAAGACAATAACAATCTGGCGGCACCAATTGGTGTCTTGCCTATACTTAGTCCCTATAGAGGAAGTTCGCCGTATTTAGATTTTGGCTCATGGGAGGAAATCAGACTACCAGCAAGCTCATTGTTTGGCATACTGACCATGGTTCTGTGGGAACCGCTCATGAGATTATTGGCGGATCAGCAAGATAAGGCCATGGCATTATTTTAAAGTATCAGGATAATTTTGCACATGACGATCATAATTTGGGGTGCACTCAAGGGTGGTACATAGGATAGATATGGGGGATCACCTCCCATTTGATCATGAACTATTAGACATTTAAAAGTGGCGGAAGAGGTTGTCTCCGACGAAGTGATAAAATTATTGTTCAAGGAATGATAGAGCCATCAAACAGTCCATGGGCATTTCCTGTGCTCATTTTAAAGAAAAAAGATGTCTTGAATCAGTGGTTATTGACTATCATAAAACTCAATAATGTAATAAAGAAGGACTCCTACCCTCTTCCATGGTTTGATGACGCTTTAGACCAATTGGGTAGCCAAATTATTTTTCCACCATGGGTCTGATCTCGGGGTACTGGTAGATCAAATTGCCTTTAGTGGAACTGGAGAAATATGCAATCATCACTTCAAGAGGGTTGTTCCAGCCAACTTGCATGGCACAAGGGTTGTGTAACGCCCCGGCTAGTTCCAGTGTGCCATGGATATGATTTTAGGTGATTTAAAGCTGTCCTGCATCCTATTTTACCTTGATGAAATCAATGTGTTCTCATGGACGTTTACAGAGCACCTTGAACACTTGGAACAAGTGTTTCGCGCCTCACTGCTGCTAATATCAAATTTAAGCCTTGGAAGAGCCATTTCTTTAAAGAACAATTGTAATACCTTGGGTTTGTCATGGATTCAAATGAGCATAAACTGAGAAGGCTAAAAAGGAAGCAATAAGCAAGATGACTCGCCCAGGTAATAAGTGGGACATTCTGGTGTTTCTGGGGATGGCTGGTTATTACTGATGATTCATTCCCAATTTCAGTTGCATCAGGCCCCACTTTTCGAGTTTCTAAAGAAAAAACTCTTCCTTCAATTGGACAGAGCAATGCCAGAAAGCTTTTGATGTGCTGCGAAAAGCGTTAGCAAGAGCACCCATTTTTCAATATACCAACTTTTCAAACAGTTCATAGTACAAACAGATGTATCCCTCACAACTATAGGGGCAGTATTATCCCAGAAGGATGATAATGGCGTGGAGCATTCTGTCACATTCTGTAGTCGAAGCTTGAACTGTCACAAACGAAAATACACTGTGACTGAGCGGGAGTGTTTAGCGGTGATCTACGCTTACAAACAGTTTTGGAATATATGCATGAGATAAGATTCCAAGCAGTGACTATCATGCTTCCTTGCACTGGCTACAGAATCTGTGTGAACTGGAAGGATGGCTCACATGTTGGGCTCTGAATCTTCAAGAATATAATTTTGAGATTTTTACATTGCCTAGGAGCAAAACATCAAGATGCAAATTCTCTTTCTTGGCTGCCAACGGTCACTATCACGGTAGATTTAGCCAACATAATGTACAAGAAGATAGTGGAGGACAAATTTCAGGATGAGCTGCTGCATGTGATCGAGGTATTAGATGGGCTCAGGAAAGTAACTTTTCTATGCGAGGGGGAACTATATAAGAGGATCAAAGACTCGACGCTGAGTTTCTCTAAACCTTCAGCTAGACCTTTGATTACTATGGATGCTCATCAGGCTGTAGGGCATGGAGGATTGCAGAAAACGCTGGAGTTTTTTTGAAACCAATACATCTGAGAGAATGTATTACAATGTATTGGAAACGGTTAGTTGTTGCCAGCAGTGTCAAGTGGAAAAGCCCTTCCACAAGCAAAAACACATACCAGATAGTTAAACCCCGGTTTGCCTGGCACACCATTTTTATTAATGTAGTGGGACCTCTGCTGACTAGCAAAATTGATCCAAGTATATAATTGTCACCATTGATCATTTAACCTGATGGGTGAAGGCCAGGGCTACAGCGACTTGGGCGCTGTCACCACTGCCAAGTTTATTATGGAATGTGTTATACAACGACATGGCTGCCCACAGTTCATTCTGACAGATAACAGAACCAACTTCACTTCGTATATCCTGCAAAAGTTGAATGCGTTGATGGCGATTTGCATGGTTTTGACCACCCCCTATCATCTGGAATCAAATGGGATGGTGGAGCAGGTCAATGGAACCCTAGTGAACATACTCCAAAAATTGGTAAAGGATTGGCCCTCAGAAGAGAGCGCCCTTCTACCTACTGCTGTGTTTGCATATAATATCAATTAGCATTCATCCACTGGTAAGAGCCCGTTTCAACTGCTGTATGGTTGACATCCAGCTTGTCCGCCTTGCTTTATTTGTCTGTAGAGGACACTGGTGGTTTGGATCCCCAGCGATATTTGAAGACTCTTATGGATACATTGATCAAGCTGCAAATGGAATCCTACTCCACCCTTTTGGCCAAGAAGATTCGTGATCAGGCAGCTGATCAGAAGAGATGGAGCAGACTCCCACTGTTCGCTGTGGGGGACCATGTTTTTTTCGTGATGAGAACGGATTTGGGAGGAAAACCAAGCTCTCCAACATCTGGGATGGCCCATTTGAGATAACTAAGAAGTCCGGCATGGATGTCTACACTATCAAGGAACCCGCGGGGGTCAGATTATTAATCAAGTTCACGTGAAGTTCCTCCGAGCATATAAACAGTAAGAGCATATCATCCAGTCAGAGGGGGGTAATGTTGGGAAGTTGATATGACTAAGCAATATGCTACCCATAAGGCGGATAAGAGGGGGAATCAAGATGAGTCTCAAGAATTACAGAAAGGGTATATAAATTATAATTGATCAAAATGATAACCATTCGTCAAATAGAGGGAAATCATACTGGAATTCGATATGAAAAAGAGTTTCTAGAAAAGGAAAGATGTATAGAAGACTACCAAGCTTATGATGCATCCATCTTGGGGATCCGAGATATAAAGAGTCACATGGAGGATTGAAGGGAGGTCCCTTCTGAGGTGATTAAGTGATTGCAGATAAGTCTGCAATTTATACTAAATGAAGGTCAAAACAAGGGGCGATAACTCCATATATAGCTTATCAAGTTTTATTAATAAGTCAGAGATCTTCATATCATCTGATTTGGTTGCTCAGTGGCTAATACCATGTGTAAACTGACTCGGTGGAATTGAGCCTATACGCCAAGATTTAACAATTATTAAAGAGTATCTTGAGGTATTGGATCATATGAGATTCCATGATAGGCATTATGTCATTCAGCAGGCTGAAATATGTGTCACCGATTCTCATTACTGAGGTTTTTGCCAAGTTGCTCATTTTCATTCAAAGCTAAATGGTATAGTTTTGGTAGCTCCTTGGCACCCTGAAGATCGGTCAGTAATCTAATACCTACTACTGTGCATCAAAAACATGCATTTTTAGTGGAATTTTGGTTAGGGTGAACTAAGTACCAGAGTTTTGCATCCACTTCAGCTAATAAAAATGTTAGATGCAAAGTTAAACTAAATTGGTGACATGGAATAGCCTTGTCAAAGACAAGGTCTCCGGCAAGGGGACCCCCTGAGCCCTATCCTTTTTAACATCACCCTTGACCCCCTTTTGGCCTCCTTACAGGACAAGCTAACAGGGATTCTGGTCCCAGGTAAAGCCCCCACAAGCACCATGGCATTTGCAGATGACACTGCCATTGCATTTGGCTGCCCTGGGGATGTTGCCCTCGCTGCTGTGACCATTGAGAGGTACACCAAAGCGTCCAATGCCATGGTCAACACCTTCAAGACAACAGTTGTACAGGTCGGCTCCCCACCTTCCCCCCACCATTTGGTATTAAACCTGTGCGCGGTACCGTCACCTGGGATTTCTCACCAACCAACAAGGAGTTGCGCTAAAAGACAATGAGGACTTGCTCCTCGCAGCAGTTAACTCCAGGATTGCCAGCTGGAACCGGCGGCACATCACCCCCAGGGTCAAGCTCTGATGGCCAATGTGTTCCTCCTCTCCAAAGTCTGGTTCCTAGCGCACGTCTGCCCATTCACAGATGCCTTTTATACGCGGCTCAATGTACTCCTCCGCTGTTGGATCTGGGGCTCAAACCATCCACCAATGGCCCTCTCAACCATTGCCCGACCCTACAATGAAGGGGGCCTAGGGCTTCTGGACACGCGATCCCATGCCACCACAATCTTCCTGAAGTTCCTATGGCCGATTGTCTTCTGGGACGCGACCCCCATGGCCCAATGGGCGCCCGCCCTCCGCCAGTCAGTGTCAGCAGCTCTGGGTCTTCCTAGAACATCTCTGACCTCATTAGGGGAGTGGCTCACAAACCACCCAGGCCATCGCCTGAAATCATCCTCATCCCCCTACTGGAACCAGGATCTCCTTGCCCTGAAACGAGTAGGCGCGCGGATCCACCATGCCTTCCCATACAGAAGGGAAGGCCCTGGCCTCAGCCCCCGTCGCCATGCAATTGTGCACAATGGACAAGTTGTCACAACTCGCCTCAACCCCCAAGATCGTCCTCCCATCCGCCCAAGACTCCTTGAGCTCCTCCCTCCCTCAGTGAACTTTGACCTTAAGGAATTGTGGAAGGACGTCTATCACCCCATCTTGTCAGCAAAAATGTCCAACACCTTATGGAGGGTGCTCCACTGTTCATACAGGACAGGGGACCGAACTGGCCCTACCTTCCAGCACCAAAGCTGCCCCCACTGTGCGGAGCCTATTGACTCCCACCTCCATCGTTTTTTCACCTGTCCAGGTGTCGCCGCATTTTGGCCAAAGGCCCGCGCGCTCCTCCATGCTCAGCCCTGGTATGGACACCATGTGCAAGACCTCATGTTCAAGCAGACATTGCCTGGTTGCCACCGACCCCTCCGTGTCCTCGCCTATGCCACAGCCATCTGGACCATCCATAACTCCTTACTTCGTGCTGCCTTTGACCAGCAGGTGTGGACCCTTCCACACATGATCACCCACTTTCAGGTACAATTTGAGATGGCCCTGCAGGTCTGCACTATGTCGCCAACCCTCCCCCGCTCAGTTGTCACTGCAGCATGGCTCTGGCGCGCAAGCCCCCCCCCTTTCTCGATGCCTCCTCCCTCCTTTCCCTCGCCTCAGGCTCATAGGAGCCCAGGCGTAATTCAATAAACATCGATGAATCCCCCCTCAGGTTGAGACCATCTAGTAATAAAAAAATAGCCTTGTCAAAGACCCTTCCTGACCAGAATATCGTTGGTTACACCATCTGTGAAGTCACCTTGGTTACCAGGCCCAAGTGCAGTGTTTATATCCATAATCTAAAAGATTTTGGGATACCAACTACCTTTAATGCTTCTTATACTAATGACCACACTACTCGGTCATAGACCTTTTCCATGTTGAGAAACATGATATATCCTGCTCAAAATTCCCGCGCATTTTGGAGCACATTTTGACTGCATCAATGTTATCCAAAATGTTTCAGCCCTTAATGAACCCGTTCTGGACCTTATGCAGTGTATGCCATGCTGTTGCCAATGGCTAATTCAATAATATGCGTGTGAACAGCTTATATTCAGTGTTAGAAAGTGCAATTTGGTGCCAGTTCTGTAGTTGGCTTCCAGTCCCTTTTTGTAAAAGAGAACAATTCGGGTCTCCTGTCCTTCCAGGAGTTGCTGTCCATTTAGAAAGCCGTGATTAAAAAGGGATCTAAGCTCCAGCTTAATGCAGTCACAGTTTGCACTGTACACTTCCACACACATGTTGTCAGGGCCCGGTGATTTCAATCTTGGTAACTCTTTTAGCACCCACTTGATTATATTAAGAAAGTTTGGAGGATAAGTTAGAACATCTTTTGGCATACAGCCCCCTGAGTGCCAGCTTGGCCAGGTCAGTTAGAGCATCTGTCGCTGATTTTATCATTTCTTGTTGGTAAAAATATCTTGCAATTGAAACGTTTGATTTCAAGCTTGATTGTTTCAGGGTCCATTGATACTACCACTTCTAAAAATCTTCTTTCCATATCCTAGCCTTGGTTCAGATTTCCTTGAAATGCGCCAGGCCCTCTTTGGTCATCGTCCGCACTGAGCTCTTATGTTGGTAGGTAGTATTGATCTTTCACTCCAAATCCTGTTTTGCCATTATGGCCAATTACCATTTGTGTGTTGTTTGATACTCACTCCACCATTCTTCACTGTCCCAAAGGGTTAGCAATAAACTCCCCAGTGCATGTTTCAGCTGTTTAGTGATGGCATTCTTCTTGTAGGTAGCTCTTTCTCAAACTTAATGCTATCATGCTTAATATTCTCTTTGATCTGGACCATTGTTCAAGAGGGTCTATCCTTAGTTGACGATCCCTATACATGACCAGTCAATCCAGTCCATCTTTAATTCTTCAGTGCCATTCCCCATCCCTCAGCATTGCTGGTGCTAACTGCTATTCGCAGTTCTTCTGGGGTTCTTCCATATTGATATCCAAGCGGACAATCATGAGGTTACTTTGGTCATTTATACTGCTTTGCTTTGGATGTCAGTAGCTTGAGATCGGATGACACCATTATATAATCCATGTGAAAACCAGCTTTGGGGTTCCGGCAGAGTCATATGTCCACCACATTAGGTTGTCCAGGTTGTCATCCTCCTCATCAATTGTGAGGCACATCCACAATTTGAATAGGTATTCTAGCTTCTCATCGGCCTTTAAGTTGTGGCTTTTGCTTCATGGGAATGTATCCCAATTTTCATTCATCCAACAATTCAGCTCTCCTGCTATAACCGTCATTGTTTCAATTGTTACTTCTATTAAGAGAATTCAATAATATTCATTTTTGGCGGGACTTTGGTGGAGCATAGACAGCCACACACTTTGAAGCTCTTTCCAGTCTCCTTATTATTAGCAGTTACTTTTAAGATCCTTCATTCGTAAAATACCTCCACAAATTCCAGGTCTATTTTCTTGTTCTCTGCGACAATCGCCACATGATCTGTCCAGAGGGCTTGTCAGCCTATTTGGGTGGACCACAGATGGTTTGTGGCTTCAAGGTTTAATCCTGGCCCCACTTCCTTTTGGATACCTGCTTGTGTTTCTGATATTAGTATTATGTCTAAATTATTATTTGTTATGATATGATGTGTCTTCTGCCTTCTCATTTGTATGCTTGCCATCCACCACGCATTTGGAGTTGCAAACTTCATTTCTGGCTTCCTGACCCATGGGTATGAGGATTATTATTTTCTGGGTTATGTATTTAGTTGTGGACTGAAGTTTACTTGCTGGCGAATGGTGTCGCTAAGGGTGGGTGTGGGGTTATTATTTGGTTTTTGGGTCAGTTGGTCAGAAATGGGATTATATATGCGGGCATTTTGTGCACTGGGAATTCAGTCGCCATCCCCGTCTTCCCATTGACGGATAATGAGGATGGTTTTATAACCAGCTCCAGGTGCTCCTTGGTCTCTACTGAGTATGCGGCAGAATCCCCCTCATCCGTTGATTTGTTTCCTACCCATCCTGTCATATTTACATGACTTAGTAGAAGGCACTAACCCCAAGGACAAGGCTGGGCGGCAGGAGGTCCTTAAGGTTAAACTCTAGGCCCTTCTTGAACTCAAGAAAACCTTCTACCTACGCTAGGTACAAGCCAAATATTCCCAGGTTGGTACAGGTGAGGTGCCAAATGCCCAGCCCCTTGTTTTGGCTCAGGTGTTAAAACGGTTGAGCAATTTTCAAAGTATGATGGTACAATTGATAATTGGGGAACACGGTTTGAAACGCATTCCATTTATGAAATTATGATCTCAGCTTGGGTACAAATTCAATTAATCACTTGAATTTTCAATTTTATTTGGGGAAGGCCGACCATGGGACGGACACTTTTTGATATATCAATGAAATGAACTAAAACAGCAATGGGGCACCACAGAGAAGCAAATGCTATCTCCTGTTGCCAGTGGGAACGCCAAGAAATGGAAAGGGGGTTACGTGTGAAGGTCTTGCGCCACTATTGAGCAAGTATGCAGGAAAGGGTCTGAAGTGATGAACTAAACCAGAAATCAGGATGAGACCAACTGGCGTTGATGAGATGGTTGGTAACCAAACATTTACGCTTGAAAGTGGTCCAAAAGGTGCGACTGGGATCGGCGTACAGCTTCCTGGAGGGTGAGAGTAGAGCCTGAAATGGCATCCAAGACAACCGTGTGGATAGTCCACATTGCAGTTGCTACCACTAAGGCTCATAGGGAAGGTTGTATCAAAGAATTCAAGGACAAGGTGAAGATGTCCTTTGATAGGCTAAAGGGATGTGTTTGCTCCCGGCAAAAAGACGCTGAACCTGGCGCCAAAACCCTTGTGAAGGCGGACACTCTTCCAAGTGGTGGAGCAAAGTCCCATATTGGTACACACAACACACAAAGAAGGAGAAGCATAGATCTGCTCTGTAGTATGGTATATCCGCTTCAGGCAGTGCTACACATGGGAACAAACCTGTGGCTGTAAAAGAGGGTGTTGGGTGTACTTACAGGTGTCTTTCTAGGTTTCCATTAAAGCAGGATGTCCAACATGTCCAGGTAGTCCTCACGGGCCATGCTAGTGAGACAATTGGGTACCAAATTGTTCAGAATGGCTTGTCTTGGACTTCTGTTTGAAACGAGGAGTAGGGCGTCCCCTCTGAGAAGTATGCCCGCTGATGCTAATCCTCCATTATGCAATCCGCATATCAAGATGGATCCTTTTAAAGTGAGCAGGAATCCTATAAAGGCCTACAGCAGATGGGTGGGAGGCCATATATTAAGAAGAGAATTAGGTTTGGTGGTTTTTTAAAGGCCAATGATGCGTGCAAAGTTGGAGCTTGCTGCACTTTACCAGTGTTGAGTTGGTAGTGTGGGTTGGTTACTGAAGCAAACATTTTTCCATATCTTGGATGCCCAGAATACTTAGTTAAGCAGGCCCACACCACCACTTTGGCGTGGGCCACAGATGACCTCTAGTTGCACTGGGGAGGGCGACATATCCAAAGCCACCATTGTATGAGGGCATATAAAGAAGCAAAGAAGGAGGGATAAAAGGTGATGGAATGAGCTGCAAACCATTCTTTTATTAGGAGCATAGCTGGCAAGAACTACTCTACCTGTCAGTCTGGTTTGGTGATCACATAAAAATGCAATGAACTTTTAACATTGGCTAATATGTGGTTCTCCATTACTAAAGTTGTGTACCCACCCAACTCCAGCCATTCTCCAAGGTGGCGCACTGGGCCAGCATTGGGTCTGGACACAAAATGGAACATGAGAGAGGGTGAATTGGTATGACCACCTGGGTATGCTTAGAAGAGACCAAACAGATGGATCACTCTGATTGAGGGATTCTGGAATCCAGCAGGCTCAGTATCTACCAAAGAGAACGTTTTAGTTTTGGATGCGTTGAGGGCAGCGTTACCATCCCTGAAGTACCTCCAGACAGTGGACTCCAATGCGCATTTGTCCTGATTGCTAAACACCCCAACCACACAATTGTCAGTAAAAACAAGGATCCTAACCGGTGCTTGACCTTTCACCTGAACACCAAAAGGTTGCACTAACACTGCGGAGAAGGGTTTATGGCTGAAGTATAAACGTGGACTCAAAGGGCACTTGATGGAGACCCCTTTGGGAGTAAACCGTGTTTTATTTAACCGAGGCAAGCTGACCAGGGGATGGGCAATACCGAGTATGTGTGGAAAACATACATATATAAAATTGGGCACCCCGGAGTACTCAGGTTGCCCCTGTTGCCAGTGGGACTGCCAGGTATGGGGGGTTGGTGTGCTACTCTGAGGGGGTTTCCCCGCTATGGAGCAGGTGTGAAGGAAGGGGTTTTTGCGGAGGAAAGAAAGTGGAAACCACGATTTTATGAGCGCCTGTTTCCTTGGCCTCATATAGCCATAAAGCCAGGCTTGGAAGTGCTCCAGTAATTGGACATGAAACCTGTTGATAACCCCAGGGATGATAGGGACCTTGCCCCTGAACGCATCTAAGGAAATGGTGTGGATTGTCCACATTGCAATGAGTATCATTAGGGAGTGGAGGGTAGATGGGATTGGAGACTAAATCTGGAGCGCGAGGAGGCTCTTTGATATAGAAAATTCCTGCTAGTTTTGAATCTTAAGCAGGCGCGCGACTTCCTGCCATATGGCTTTGGTTGAGGGGCATGTTTCTAGGCGGTGATGTAGTGAACCCTCCCCTCCACATACTGCGCATATTGCGTATAGGGAATTGGAGCTGTCCGCCATCCTACAGGTCCTTCTCAAACAGCGCCAGGCGTTGGCTCTTACCCTCGGCTGTAGGAGTGGGTGGTGCGTCATTTTCCACACTGTCTTCTGTGTGGTTAAGTCATAGGGGATGTCTAACGCATCTAGGTATTCGATTCTAGCAATGGTTGGGGTCATAGCAAGCATGTCTCTCTGGGGGTGGTTTTCTGGATTTTTTAATTTAAAGTGGGGGCTGGGTCGTCCCCTTCCATGCACAGTGTCAGTGTTCTCTACGGTCCATCCTATGCGGCGGATGGTTTGGAGGATGCATTTGAAGTGAGGGGGTTTCCATGTGGGCCCATTGCAGTAGAGTGTTCAGCAAGGTATGACAGTAGTCTGGGTGGGCTATGTGGGTTGGTTAATTTGAGCGCCTGTGTGAAGTTAGTCCTCGCTTCCCTGGACCAGTGTTGTTGCGGGAGATCTGGGGCAAGGACTTCCTTTATCCAGGTACCCAGGATGCGGTTGACGTGGCTTTCAAAATCTATTAGTTCCATACCTCCGCTTGAGCATGGGCCAAAGAGTGTTTCCATACATATGGGAGGATGGGATCCGGGCCACAGCCAGCCCTGGATGAGCGCGCGGATTGAAGTTATAAAGGTGGGTGAGAAGGCGATCGCGTGGGCAGGGTGTAATAGTACTGTGAGGATGAGTGAGTTAGCAACTGTTACTCGCCCCGTTAGTCCTGGAGATCTTCCCTTGAGGGAGGCTACGCGGTTGAATAACCGCTGTAGTAGGTTTCTTTCCATTGTCTCATTGGCATATCCCCCTGTTTCCAGCCATATCCCAAGGTGGCGGACAGGAGTGGTGGTGTGAGGTGATGCATAAGGTAAGATGAGTGGGTTTTTCCTTTGTATGGGGGCATGAGGTTCAGGTGTTGTAGCACAGTTGTTAGTGTACTTGCCTAAGAGAATGATTTCTGTTTTCCTTTTGTTGAGCGATGCGTTGCTCACCATGGAGTATTCCTCTAGGGTGCGTTCCAGTTGTCAGGCATTATTGTTGTTAGCTATACCTTCCATGCAGTCATCCGCGAAGGCCATTTCTTGACTGTTGGCTGGCTTTGTGCAGTTATACCCATGAGGCGTGAGTCAGTTATGCGGAGGAGTGGATCAAAACTAAAATATATAGCAGTGGGCTGAGGGGGTCCCCTTGTTTGAGCCCTCTGTGTAATGTGATATTGTTAGTTAGGAAGCCAGGGCCGCATACAGCCATGGTTGAAGATTCTGTAAGGATCACCGCCCAGTTTATGAATCTGGGTGGGAGTTTGAAAGTGTGTAGGCATTCCTTTAGGTATGGCCAAATGACGCGGTCGTATGCCTTTTCCTGGTCTAAGAAGACCTGGGCTCCAGTTGCTTTGGACTGACATTGTTTGCAACAGGGTGTATGTTGTTCCAGAATGAGCGCCCTGGTATAAACCCAAACTGGTTGGGTGACAGGACGTCAGAGGCAATTGCACCTAAAGTGGCTGCTAAAATATTTGTTAGAATTTTTGTGTCAGTATTATAGAGTGCAATTGGACGCCAGTTGGTCAGGTCCAAATTGTTACCCTTTTCATACAAAGTTATGACATATGATTCATGGCCACCATGTAGGAGGCGTGTTTCCAGCAAGCACTGGTTCATAGACGCCAATAGGAGGGGGCAATTTTCTGAAAATATTTTTTTGTAAAATTTTGTAGGGTATCCCATCAGGCCCTGGGCATTTCCTACGTGGTGCACCGCGGATTGTATCCCAAAGCTCCTCCCATGTAATTAGATTTAGAATATTGTAGTTCGGCGGTATGCTTTGTATTCTGGTGGTTTGTATAAATTTTGTGATTTTTTGTAGGTCTGTCGGTGTATCATGGTATATTTTGGTGTAATAACGGTGTTCTTCCACCTTGACCTCCTCAGGGTCAGTTGCCACAATGCCATTGGTCTTGCGGAACTGTGTGCATGTGGGCTGGCTGCCGCGGGAGTGGAATTAGAGAAAGAAATATGTCAGCCATGTTTTGCCTTCCTTTATGAACTTACCTTTGGTCAATACTTTGATTCTGTGTTGGTGCTCAAAGATGAGGGTGTTTAGTCAGGCGGATATTTCCACCCATTTGCATCCCCAGTTGGGGCTATGACAAGATCTTGGGGTGTTAAGCTCGAGGTGGTCCAGTTCCGCCAAGGTACGCCTGATTGTGGCTGTATCAGCAGTGTACTTACGTGATGCAAGATGTAAGGTTTTTTTGATTAGTTCCTTTCTAAAATTTTCCCATGTTACAATGGGATCCGATGTGAATGAGGCTGTGAATTTCTGGTTCATGGCCTCATTTCAACCCAGTCGGATATTTTGGGTAGTTTTATGTTTTCTGGGTGTAGCTTTCTCCAGGGTGACACCTGTGCGTGGGTTCAGTTTAGCAATAACTTCACTGAAACAAGTTGGTGGTCAGAGAAATTGACTTTTTTGTTGTACATTTGGAAATTCTTGATCATTGGGTTTGCAGAATAAGGATGTGATTGATGCGGCGCATTGATATGAGCGCTCCCTCATGTATGTTGGCCCGTAATATGTGGGGAAGGAGTGGTGATCTGGGGGGAGGGCATCCTGTAGGCCAAGGGATGCCTTCATTGTGTGGAATTCGATGTGTCCTGGTGGGTACCCCTGGGGTTTGGCCATTGGTCCATGTCAGTGTTATCCCAGCAGTTAAAGTCACCCAACGGGATGGTATCTGGTGGGAGAGTGAGTGTTAAAACAGTTTTTTGAAATTGTTTTCTCTAGGCTGCGGTGCACAGTGCATAGATGCATGCTATCGAGATTGTTTCCTCTTGGCATGTGATTGTTGCTACAAGGACACAGCCGTGAAGATATAATGAGTAGTTTGTAATTATGATTTTTTGTTATTTTGGATGATCACCCCGCAGTGAGATGTCCAAAATGATTGTGATGGTGAGAGCCTGGCTGACCAGGATCATTCTTCCCCTTGTAGACAGTGGGTTTCTTGAATGTCCAAGATGTCTACAAGTGGTTTTCGCAGGAAGTCCTGCTTTTTGGCTTGGGACGTTTGAGCCCTGGCTCCCGCGATGTTTAGTGTCCCTATTGACACTGAGGTGCCTGTGGCGCCTCAGTTGCAGTTGAGAGGGCCCTCTGGCCCTAACCCACTGCGGCTCATTTTGGCCATGCTCCACATCTGTACTCCAACTCTCTCAGTGACAATGTCAGTTCCCTTGATCTGACTTGATTTTTTGCAGGAATTGCAGCTTTTGGAATTTGCATTATCTTTTCCCACACGTATCTCATGATGGTTCTATGTGGGGTGCTGATTGGGTTCTGTAATTTTAAGGTTCAAATTTGGAGAATTGTGCACCGCATTTTCACCCATATTGCGGCTGAATTGTTCCTCAAAGTGTGTATGATTGATGTCACTTGGTGACTCAGTCAAGATGCTGTGAAAATTTACAACTTGGGCATATTGTTCTGATTGGTTGGCTTGACGTGTATCTGAAATATCCTCTTGAATTTGTCTGGGGTCGATGGATGATTCCACATGCACTGCCGCCTCAGCTGCTGCCCACTTGCAGGCTTTTTGTGCCACTTTGCATTGTTTATGTGTAACTGGGTCCACGATGGAGTAAAGTCCATCTTCACCCCAATGGAATGGGTGGTGGCCATTGGTCATTCTGGCGAAGTTTTCGTTACTTTTGTCCATGGCTTCCTCACAGTAGTCTGCTTCCATTAAGCCCTCCTTCACGGGGCATGCGTGTTCCTTGTGTCCCAATGAACTTCAGTGGTTGCATATAGGTGGTGCGTGTTCCAGTGTAACTCGGAATGCATATGACTATCCCCCATCCACAAAGTGAAACTCTGCTGTGCAGGGGATTCTTGATAAGTCATCTTCCACTTCAGGGAATGGGTTTATCACTGCGGTAGCTTTGCCTGTGCACAGGGTTGGCATCAGGCAAAATCGTTGTAGTTTGAATTGCACAATTCTCTGTAGGCTATAAGTCCTTTGCAGAGCTCCTCCTCAATTACCTTACAAGGAAGGTTAGTAGGAAGCGAGTCAAAGGAGATGAACAAAGTTCTCGCTTTGTTCCATCTGGTGCGCACAGTGAGCACTATTTTTTCCCTCTGAAAGGCAATTTTGACGCAGACTTTTGCTGCGGCTTCCACTTCTTTGGCTTTTTTGAAACCAATATAGATCCAGCTGCGGCCCATGTTGTTGATGGCAACATATACCGCATGGGGGTAAAGGGAGGGCTGTGCCTCGCATGTTTTCTCCCACAGGGTTGGGGGACTCATCCCCAAGAAAGAGTCAAAGCCTGTGTTCCACCTCCAAAAGGGGTTGGTTACATTGGATATACATGTATTGATCTTGTTTTATAATAAATACCAAAAACCCGGATGGTGTCTGAGTTTTTGGTTTCTTGGCGGCTTGGGTTCCTGGTCCCCCCAGGGCGTTGCTTGCCCTTAGGTGCACCGTTTTGCGCACCTCTTGATGTGATGCTCGCCCAGGTTGTATTAGATTTATTATTAAAATAGCCCATCTCTCCTGTGTGATTATCAAAAATTGCTGTTCGACTTGAATCATAGTAACTAAAGTATTTTTATAGGAAAAAAGAGAGTAAACCGTGTTAATTTTAGGATTTTTTAGGCTCTCAAGTGCTATTGAGACCTATACTCCAACAAATGGGGGTTTGTAGCCACTGAATATAATAAAAATAAATAAACTTAAAAAACTAGAAAGTTGAGGTTTTTATAATTTATTAGTTCCTGCAGGGGATAAAAAATAAACCCCTTTAATAAGTTTTTAATGGGTATTTAAGATTTCAAGGCTTGATGTTCATTTATTTAGCAAATTCCAAATTAAGAAATATTAAGAGTCAACCTATCATATTGGATGAAACTCACCTCACATTTATGGAATGGTCGATTGTTGATAGGTAGTATTGATCCATGAGGTAAGGTTTTAATGTATTTTACTCAATAAATTGATGGGAATATATTTTCACCTGTTGAGGCCCCCTCCAACCATATAAGAGGGGCTGATCTCCACAGTTATGGCTGTACGATCTGGGTAGTATGAAGGGGAGGGACCTCAGAAGGGATCCCCAAATTTGGATGAAAATTCAGAGCAATATGAATGCCTGAACTAGTTTATTTGCCCAAGTTTTAGTACGAGAAGGGATACCTGATTCGTGGGGTACCGCCAGAGAATTGACCAGGGTAAATTGGCTGATTTTTTCATTAATCACCTTTGAACCATTCTTTTCAATACATTTGACTTGTAATTGTCTGACAAACCAAGTTGGTGTTGAAAACTGATCCCCACATTGATATTGTGGTTAATTTCTGATCAACGTTGCCCAACTGATGAACCTTAGGGGAAGGTGGAACCAATGAAGGCAGGCCCTATGGTAGTCCCAGTTGACCTTATCATGAGCTTTTTGTTAGTCTAAGAACACAAGCGCCCAGTAGCTGGAGATTGGCAGACATTGGCCACAGTGTAAATATTGTCCCATATTGATCTCTTGGGGATAAAACCAAATTATTCAGAGAGATTACCTCAGAGGCAATGACCTCTAAGAGGCTAAACATTATTTTATTTAAAAACTTAGTATCAGTTTAGTGAGAGAAATATGGCGCTAGTTTGCCAAATCTAGCTTATCCCCCTTCTTAAACATCGTTACCATATACGCCTCTTGGTCCTCAGGATGGAGGCATGTCTCTAAGAGAATTTTATTCATTGAGGCAAGAATTAGGAGGAATAATTAAAATAACTTTAGAACTCTTATGTAATCCCATCTGGACATGGGTTCTTCCTTTGCGGTGCACCACAAACAGCACACAAGAGTTTTTATAGGTCAATAGATTCATGAGCACCAGATATAAGGAAATGGTGCATATGTGTGCTATGGAAAGAAAACATTGATTTTGGTAGTATAATCTGGCTCAGCCATGTTTAACTCAGAGTAATACTTTTGAACTTCATTAGATACTTCATATGGTGTTTCTTCAATGGAATTGTATGGACGCCTAACTGTGTGCAGGCCAAGTTTTGGCCCAGGGAAGAAAATTGACAGAAATAGCAGGCAGCATTTTTTGCCTAAAGTAAATATTTTTTGCCTCGTAATGGACAAAACTCAATGTTTGTGTTGTCTTAACAACACGTTAATACGGGCAGATACTTTGGACCATTTATGACCCCAAGCAGGGCTGTACCCTGCCCTAGTAAAATTATTCCTCAGGTGGTCCACCTCCTCCAGGTTGTGTTTAAAGACTTCTGAGGCATCCCAAGGGTGCTGCATCAAGATGTGGCATACTTGGGAGATTGCAGCTGCTTTTAATGTTGACCAGGTCAATAGGGAATCAGCACTAAAAAGAGTTGCAAACTCATGTATCAAAGTGACAGTGTTCATCCAATTTAATCAAAGTGGGTGACATGAGATTAGCGGGGCGAAGTTTTCTCCATTTAGGCGCCAGTGGCGCTAGGCTTGACTGAGTAAATGACTCAAGACTATTCAGTTGTCAGAGAAATCTATTTTGTAATATGTTTATGTGAGATCTAGGGGTGAAAAATCAATAGGATAAGAATGAAATATATGAGGGACATAGATATCAGCTGCCCGTTGTACACATGGGGATGTGACATATTTGATAGTAACAGCACTTGCTTGAGGAGGGTATCAAAAAGGCCCAAAGTGGCTTTCATAACATGAAGCTTGATGTGCCCCTGCAGTTAAAGCAGGCGCGGAAGGACAGCAGTTGGCAGTTGAGTTGTCCTAACAGTTCAGGTTACCAACCACAAAGGAATTGGAGGGAGGGGATGGAAGCCACGGCCAAGAGGAATTCCTGGAAAATCCGCGCACATGTTGGGGCCTAATATTAACTATTGTGTTCACTTTGGTGTCCCATGAAAAGGACATGACCAGCACATGTTCGTCAAGAAAGGATATTTTTTCTAAAAATTTAAAATCACAGTTTGTTCATATAAGCACTCCACAGTGCTGTGACCAAATGGATTGGGAAAGGAGGAGCATGGTTGCTCATGTGTCCTCAGCACCTTGTGGATAGTTGGTTTCCTGGATTTCCAGGTTGTCTACAGGTTAATTAATTTTAGGAAACTTTTTTTAGCATGGGATGGAGAGGCCTTGAGTTAAGTGATGTTCAGCATCCCTATTGTATAGGATACCCACATCACTCTTTAATAGTGAGGGGAGGTTTCTCAGGCCCTGCCACTCTGTGCTGCCAAGCAAGCTCAACCTTTGCTTCCTTTGGAGCGAGTGATTGATGAGGTAAATTGCTCTGCTTATAGGTTTTGTCTTTGCTGGCATATTTAAGTGAGGTTTTGATTTTTGTTTGGATTTTTGATCTTTGCGATATTAAAGTTATCAGGGATTTGTGGTGCACCGTCAAGATTATCCAATGATTCTTCCCTGAAAAACTCGCCTAATTTTGGGTTGGAAAATCTGCTTACATTCAAAGTCCATGAATCATGAGGGTATCAAACACATTCTGCGGGTATGATGGCTGGGTTCCCAATCTGATTGGGTGGGATTTTAAAATCTACCAAAGCAAAAACTCAGACTGATTAGCCTGAGTCTTGGCAGGGGGGATGGTGGAGGCTGCTAAATCTTCTAACTTAGCTTGCGCTTAGCGTTGCTGTTTGGTTTTTAGAACTATTTGTATTGACACAGGTCCCCTGGATATTATAACCCTGGTTGCCAAATGGGAAGTAGACATTAAAGTCAGATGTGGGCTCAAAGTGGCCAGCTCCTATTGCTTCTTAGTAAGCCTCATTTAGAATAATTTCATTTCTGGTGGGCAAGTGTTAAGCTTCTGGGCAAACGCATGACAATGAATGCAGATAGGCAGTATGCTGTCAACCGTACCATGGAATGGTTGAGCTTGTTGCTCATTAATGTTGAGAGTAGCGTTGTGTTAAATCTGAGTTAGATCTTCATTTACCTCTGAGAATGTGGTGATCACCGCAATAGCCATACCTATGCTGTGTTCAGGCATAAGCAAAAAAATTTTGCATTTAAAAGTAGCAAAGTTCCACATAGCTTTGAAGTCTTGCTCGGAGATGGCTCTCAATGGCTTCACGTTTAATGGTTACTGGAAGAAAATTAAAAGTGACAAAGACTTGGTTGATTTCATCCAGTGTCTGAGCTGGGTTTTTACCACCCATTGACCCTCTTGGAGTTCAACCACCATGTGTACCTGTGCAGCTGTATCCGCTTCTTTCACTGTTTCAAACCTGAGATCCAACCAACTTCAGGTCATTGAGTGTGGTACTACATACATGACTTCTGGGAAGCGGGTGTATATGTTCCTGAAAAGCTTCTCCCAGAGAGCTGTTGATTTAATGTCCAGAAAATCTCAGACCCCAAATTCTACTGATAACAGTGGCTGTGAGTGGGGAGTTTTGGTGTACTGGTTACATTTGGTTTTTCAAACCAAGATAACTGGAAAATATTCACCGAAGTTTTCTTGTTTTTATCCAGTCCACAGGTGTCCCTGGGGCGCTTTTGAACTTTAGACGATGTGAATAATGAACCTGTGTTTTTTACCACATTTGCCCAGCCCTTACTCAGTACTAGGCGCGTACTCATCTCCCCTTTACTGATTATAAAACTTTAACTGTCTTAAATCAAATCATTTGCAATTTTTGATTGCAAATGGAAAGAAAAAGTCCATATATCAAATATTGAATGAAATACTTATTTGATAGTTATGTAAGGTATTGCTATAATAAAAAAGATAATTATAAGAAATTAATATTTATCATGATAAATTGATTAAATCCCTATTAATCTTTAATTCATCTAAAGAGGATTTTTACTATCTATTAGTTTCATTCTAAAACATCAAAATCCTAGGAATTGTCATTAAAAAAGTTAGATTGATATATTTTCAATCTTATTCTGCTAACCAATAACTATTAACTATCATATTTGTGAGGCATTAGTTCTGCCTATCAAGTATTAGTTTTTAGTTCTCTAGTAGAAAATTTACAAGTATAATCTAGACATTTAATATAAAATAAAAATTATTTATATTAAATGAAAGTGCTTTTATCTAAAACATATACTGTATAGATATTATAGTAAAAAGAATATAAGCAGTTTGACAATTAATGTAATTCTTGAAGATATAGCCTTACTACTAAGATTGTGACCAACATCCCTACCAGCGCAAATAGGGACCTAATGTGCCAGCAAATACCTTGCCTTATGTGAGTGACAAAGCTTAAGTGGTAGATGAGTGGCGGGTTGTCTCCCTGAATCCCATGTCTCCTTCCTCTCTGCCCCCATTTACCTCTTCTTACTTGGAGAAAATGAATGAGGGGGTTTGTAGAGAGGAAGTGCAATCCAGTAAATCTGCAAGAACCTTGACTCAACCCACTCTCAGTCATGCTCCCCGAAATTTTCTATAAGAAAGTCAAAATTGCTTAAATTATCAATTAGTCTGTAACAGGTCACTAAAGTTGGATTAGTTACTTGTTAAGAAGTTATGACTGAAAATTGATAATCTAGATCCGTGCATCTACCCCAAGTCACCGCCAATCATTTGACCCACTTAGTTCTGTTAATCTGACTGCGCAGACATTCCAATCCTACTGAATTCCTATCAAGAAATTACCATTAGTCTAAAATGTGGCCTGTTAGATCAGTATCAATTTTAAGTTAGTATGAGCGTTTAAAGTCTTTCAATACATATTCCTTTTCCATAATATGCCTGATGAAATTAAGTCTGAATGGTCCCCATGTCCAGCCAAGAACAAGCCACTCACCAATTCTTCCCTCTCTCCACTTTTTAAAAGCTTCATCACCTCATAAATTCTGTTGTCAGGTAAACTTACTTTATTAATATTTATCTCTTTTTATAGCTCTAGGTGGTCCCAACGTAAAGGGGAGATACACCAATCTTTATTTATAAACGCCTGAGATCTAAAAAACTTGAGGTAAAGCAGGGATAAATGGATGTGTCAAGAAAGGGCGGGGAAAGTTTTAATAGAGTCATGTGTACACTCAAACAGACCTACTAGACAATAGTGACTTGGCAAATACTTTTAGGGCCATATCAAATTGAACCATAAAGTGGTGATCATGTGAGCCAGCGTCCATCATTTGGTTCAAAGGTGACGCAAAGATATGGATTTATAAATAGATTTATATCGCATCTGACGCCATGACTTCTTAAGATAAAGTCAGTTAGGAAAGAGAGGTTCAGCGTTATGTCATGTACTGGTTGCCATACCAAGGGTTATGCTCACAGGAGTTTGTAGACCTTGTTCCAGAATGGGGTAATGAAGGGGAAGGTAAAGAAGTGGTAGAGGTCGGTGTCAGCCCGCTTAGCCCATCACAGGCAGCTTTTGTGCTCAAAACTGGGGCCAGTTTGATCCCCTGTCTTATCTGAGCACTGTAGAACTCACTACACTGTTTTTAACATTTTTGTTTAGAGTAGAGGGTGGGTAACGTCCTTCCAGAGTGCCATGAGTTTGCATTCTATGGACGGGGGTAGGAGTTTGAGTAAGCGAGGAAACATTGGGGTCTGTCCAAAGGGTGGAGGTAGGATATAATAATCCTCCCATTGCGGACCAGGGTGTGTTGGCGGGGGCTGATTCCAGGGCCACTCCTTTTATAGGGTAATAATGGTACACACGTGCTCCTACCTGCTTGAGGGCAAGGAGGGATTTTTTCCATTAAATCTTGATGATGGTTTGAGGCAGTGGCTTAAGTATTTTGTTAGCCATTCACCAACAGCCATTAGTGAGGCTGCGAGAGTCTCAAGGAAGCTGCAAAAAGCTGGTGTAAGGCTGGAGCCTACTGCGGTATTGGATCCACATCTCAAAAAATAATGGGCTCAAGGATTCTGTTCAGTATTGAAGTAATATGGGATCCAGTGTCCAAGAGACCTAGGCCACCTTAACTGCGGGATCAGGATATCGTGGTCAGAGCTATGGGCGGTGGTTGTATCCCCATATCCACAATCAGATTATCACATTCAACCTTTAGTTGAAACTGTTTCTAAAGGGTAAATTTGAGCTAGAAACAAGACTTTGATAGCAGAAAACCTTTACCGTCAGGGCTCAACCCTGGAACGATACACCGTCAGTTTAAGCTAACTACATGCATGCTCATCGCATTCAGTAAGTAGTCTCATTTTCCATAATCACGACCCTTTGGGGCTGGTGCGGACACCTAGGTGGCGAAAGGTGTTGCGGGTAGGTTCCAGGCCAAAAGGGGAAAATGAAGGGTTTCAACATGTACTAAAATGGTTTTGGAAGATTTTACTTTATCATTGGACGCCTTGGAACAGAAATCAAGGGCCATAATGGCAGATCTAGGCTCTTTTCATATTCAATGAAACCACTGTATCATAAACAAAGGCTAGGGTGCTGGTGGGGGGTTTGCCTTGAACATGAATACCCGCAAATTGTTCGTGGAGCAAGGCCAGGAGAGGATCCAATGCTATGTTGAACAGGATTGAGCTCAGCTAATTCCTTTGATGGAGACCCTGTTCAACCATATCCGCCTCTGTAAAGTAGGTTGAGGACAGACCTTAGCGTGAAGCAGGCATAGAGTGCTTAAACCAACCTTTTTGCTTGTGGTGGGATATGGAGGCAGTTTAGAAAGGCGTCAAGATACCTTCAATTTAGTCAATAATACGCTTTTTCATAACAAGAAAAGCAATAAACCTGTGCATTCGATATGGAGTAGCTAACAGGGTCAAAAGAGGCTTGAAGTAATTGTTCCATAGCGATCCTCTTGGGATGAAGCTATATTTAGGTTGAGGTGGGGTGCTGCACACTTAGTCATATGGTTCACTAGGAGCCTAGTAAAAAGGTTTATGTCTGTGTTCAATAGTTTTATTGGTCGCCAGTTAAAGAGGTCCTCTAAGCTAGTTTTCTTATGGATAAGGGTCATAATTGAGCCTCTCAAGTCGGGAACTAATCCCCCTTTCTACCAAGTGTAACAATTGAGCTATCTCAATTGTTGCATTCTTAATCAGGTTCAAGTTTTACAAATTTGAGTCAAATCTTTTAAAAAAATTTATTGGATTTGGTCAGTTTTGGGAGCTGGGTTGTGCCTCGCCAGATTGTAGATTAGGCTTCTACAAGCCTAATTAATGATTTGGGTGAGGCCTCTGAAGGGTAACCTTTAAAAGGCGCGCTCGCCAATTCCAAAGCTCACTTCTGAATTTAGTCTCTAGCTTTCCCTCCTGGGGAGCATTCTCAGTTGCTCCCCAGACAAGCTCTGTTTGGCGGGCCCCTTTTTATCACCTGAATAAAAATTAAAGATTGTTTTGGGGCTGCATACCTCACTTACCTGTTGTTCTTTTTTTGTATCCAGTTTTGAGGTGTTTTTGCTTGGTTGGGTTGTCCCAACCACAATTGAAACCTTACATAACTAACTTGATGTAGTAATATTTTAATGCTGTCGTGCACCAAAACTCTACCTACTTGAAGTTAGTCTGCCTTGGTGCTGTCAGTTCACTAAAGCATAATTTATTATATGGCAATCAGAGCTAGATTCTATGACTGTTACATAATTCCAAAGTCAAATGTGCACTACACGCCTCTGATCCCCAGTTTAGCTGACCTCAGTGGACACTTAGTCCCAGTTGTTGAGGAACTAATACTGGTGGGAGCTGGTGACTGATGGTCAACCATGGACCCAAAGTGACCATCAGCTGAAAATCCCAGTGGGGCCTCCCGCTTACCATGGATTCAGTTGGCACTGAGGGTCCTGCCCAGCAGGGCTCCCTCATTAACAGACAGTCTGCATTAAAAGGGGATGACCATTCAGCTGCGCTTAACTGTGCTTCTTCTCAAATTTCTGTTGGAGAAAACGCCTTCCTGGTCAGGATGGGAAGACCATCACTAACAGGAGACTGGGAGGGGGGCACAACACAGCCAAGTGCTGGTCAGCCGTCCTCATGCTGGGTGGGCTAATTTCGGTAGCCCAGTCCCAATTTGCCCTCACCATTTGTTTTTTTCCCTTGAGGGGCCCATAGTTTCAATGAGCTAGTTTTCCTGAAGCTTGAGGTAACTCACCCCGGAAGCCCTTGTCATGGCGGCTTTCTGCTGTGGGGCCCCTCTTTGGGAAAGGCCCTTCTCTAGTGGAGGGAAATATAACAATCAAATTTATCTTTAGTTTTTAATTCCAACTCAGGTTTAATTTTCTGAATTCAAGTCAAATTGGTAAAAAATATTTTTGGATTTTGTAAGCTTTGGGTGCTGGGTTGTGCCTCACCCAAATTGTATATTAGGCTTGTATGAGCCTAATCAATGATTCTGGTGAGGCCCCAAAGGGCAGCCATTAAAAGGCGCGCTCGCCAAATCTGAAGCAACATTTGGAACTTTGTCCCTAGCTTTCTCTCCTGGGGAGCATTCTCAGTTGATCCTCAGATGAGCTCTGGTCGGCTGGGTCCATTTTTATATCCTGAATAAAAATAAAGGTTGTTTTGGTGTTAGCATACCTCGCTTACCTGTTGGTCTTTTTTGAGTGTGGAGTCAAGGAGCTGTTTGAGTGGTTGGGTCAGACCAACCACAATTATGACCTTGCATAACTAACTCTATGTAGGAATATTTTGGCGTTGTCAGAGTACCAAACCTCTCCCTACTCGAAGTTAGTCTGCTTTGATGCTGTCAGTGTGCAAAAGCATCATGTATTATATGGTGTACAGAAATGGGATTTTTAACTGTTACATCAAGAGGGTCAAGAAAAGGGGCCGGAGGGCCTTTGTAACTGTGATAGGTTTACTAGATAAACTTTAATTGGGATACCATCTGAGCCTGGATCCTTTAGGCGCAGTGTTATAGTAAATTTCCGTTTACTTCAAGCTGTGTGATTGGCACAAGATGTTCTTCATTCGTTGAGGGATTAACCAGAGATCCTGGACACCTCCAATGAATTCATGAACATTTTCTTGGTTTACCCAGGAAGCCTGGAAGAGGGCTGAATAGTAATGATGGATTTCGCTGATGTCCTCCTTAAGCTTGGTGATTGTTTTCCTGCCCTAAGGGTTACAATCTCCTGATCCTTTAAGCGTGCCTTCTATTTCTGGTGAAAGATACAGATGGGGCGTTCCCACTGAGTGTAGTAATGCGTTGATGTGAAGTTTGCCACCTGTTCTTCTTGTTTGGTAAACTTATAGATGATAAATCTCCTAGGGTACTTCCAACGCTTCCAACCATCGAGAGGAAGGCGTCAGTTGGCAATTCCTTACAAGAAGACATTTCTAGCTTCTTAAGAACTGCCTTCTGCCAGGGCTGCAGTCATTAAAGCCTTATCACAATTTTATGCTATCTTTAGAATCCTTGATTTGATATCTGCCCATTTGTCTTGCAAAGTTTGCAAATGAGTTGACTCTAGGTTTTTACAAACAAATGGCCAAGTTATTCTTCTCTTTTACAAACAAAATGTTCAGGAGCCCTGGAAAAATCCTTGGCCAAAATCTTCTTGATGGTCTGAGGATGGTTGTAAGGATCACCGTAAGGGATCTATGATCTCTTATAGTATTATCTTGTGTTATGGGAGTGAGACTCAACTGACTAGAAATGGGCCAATTAGGGTCATATCAATATGTGAAGCTGATGTAAATTCCTGACCTGCATATTGGATCTGAGACATTCAGCCAAGAAAAATGCTGGGGGCGGAGAACATCAGTAAATCCACTTGACCTGAGAAATCTTAAAACTGAGTATTGCATCGTCTATACTACGTAGCCCAAGGAAGCGTGTCACACTCATGACTTAAGTTGCGTTAAATCACCCATAAGCACTATGCGACATGGGAGTTGTAGCAGATCAGGATTTCAAAAGCTGGTCCTGTTCCTTGCTTGCATCTAGAAGGTGTATTCTTGCAACAAAGATGGATAACTCATAGGTAGATATTTCTAGCTAAGATATGGCTATCATCAAGGCATTTCAAAAGTTAGTGGTTTTTTTCTAAAGGTTGAGGATAACGAGGGCTGCATAGTCTGTTCAACTGAAGTTACCTCCAAATAAGTTATTTCAAGTTTCTATTTTAGAGGGGACATGAGGCTTCTGAATGGCTGCAATATCCACGCAAGTTGACCTAAAGTTATGGAGGAGAAGAACTCTCCGCTTATAATTCCGCAGCCCATTAAATTTAAAGGGCTTCAGGGCTAGGGTTCCTTTTTGGGGCCTCATAGTCTTCCTCCTCTATATTCTAGAGTGTTACTAATGCCTAAAACAGCATTTGTAAATGTCGGGATTTTTGTTCACCTTTTCAGCTTTATTAGGTTATCTGTTGGATTTCTAGGGGATAAGTACCGCTGGCAAATGAATTAGATATTGGTTGACTTTGATTTCAATTTAAAATTTTATGACTTTGGGTAAATTGCTGAGTTCAGGATCTGTCAATGATTTATCTAGATAAATGCTTAAGATCAATATAAAGCAGAGTTGCTGAAGAAATTAGGGAATCTGATAGTTTATCATTGATTAACTATCAGATGTAACAATTGGGAATGGCCAGTTTTCATCACTGACCGATTTAAGAATTTAATTAACAGTTGTGAGGCGATTAATGCCTCCTGCAACTATAGAATAAATCAGTTGATTTGTAACCTGACATAATGAGTAAAGTGTCCCATCACCTAAGCAGATAGCTAGCCAAATATGTTTGATTTAGTGTTATTGACCGAGAAACATTAAGGACACGTTTTCTGACTTTTTCTGTTTAAGGTCTCAAAGATGTTCGATGAAGGAATCCTAACCTGATGGAGAAGACCATAGCCAGTAGAGATTTGTCATAGGGAAGTTCAACGGCAATGGCTTCCATTTCATGGCTGAGGCGCCAATCAAGAAGTTGGTTGCCAAGTTCCCTTTATAAACTCCCTAACAATTCATATTAATGGATTAAGATACTTTAATCTGGGATGTAATCTCTAATCATCTTCAGTTAATTATTGTTGTGGTATACAATAATTGTGGACTCTCTTGTGTATATAAAGAGTAAAGTTCAGGGATCCTTAGAAGAGAATCAGACTTTAGAAATGAATCTCAGCAGACTCAGCATGATGGGAAGAAAAGCTAGTAACATTTAAATCTGAGATTGGATTAAATTTAGCTGGAACATGGACGAAGTCCCTATCGATAAAATAATCAGTGGAATATTACAGGTCTATTGTATGATCATATTGGGCTTATCTATTCAGCTACAGATAATATCCATTATACTTTATCAATCACATATTAATTTTTATCACGAAACATTAATTATGAACATCATGAACTGCACAATTAAATTCTGGGAACTACCAACAGAGCCAATCCTTACCATCGTTGAAAAACCTATAAAAAACATTTTTTGCTCACTACAGGGCTAATTAGTTTCCATTTTAACATTTGGTGCTCGCTATTGGGGTAGTTGAGTAAAATACTATCATCTAAGATGTCATATAAAGATGAGTTAAGAGAACTTTGGATGGAAGTGGCAACTGTCAACAAAAAACACCTTGAATTCTACCAATCTCAAGATTTAGCTGACTTGGAAGAGAAAGTTTTAAGTTTGAAGAAGGATTAGAAGAAGTTTCTAATTTCAGTACTAAGTTACTAGGGAAAGTAACGTCATTAAATAAGAATGAAGGAGATCTAGTTTAAGAAGCTTTATTCTTGAAGACTGAAAGCAAAAAAAAGATCATGTTCAATTGTAATCACTCAGCTCATATATGAAACATTAGTAAAGCTAGTTGAAGAATGAAGACTTAGAGATGGGAATGGTAACCCTATGTGGCGACTGACAAAAAAGATAGGATACCAAGAACTCCAATTGGGAAGTCGACAATTCCTAGAAATATGATGACTGCATTTACTGCCATTTCAAATATGACCCCTGAGATGACTCCTCAAGTCAGTTGGGTAGCCAAGCAAATAATGGCGTCTAGAAAAACCTCAGAGGAATACAAAAAAAGTACTTGAGGTGGGTCAATCTTGGGTCAAATATACCAAACTGAGTACTTACCTAGCCAGTACAGGTTTCTAACTTGTATTGAACAAAACTTGAACTAGTGTGGAAGCAGTTTTACCCGCCATGCTAACCATCCTATTTCAGAGGAAGACAAAGCCACGCCAAAATTACCCACTTTTCATCAAGATAACGCTATTGCATTCTTTCAATTGTTTATCATGACTACGTTTTGACATGGCGATAGAGAGAAAGCTTTGACAGTCATGAACTGTTTGGATACAGACTGTCAAAACTTTTGTTATCTCATATATAGGGAGACAGTTGGTCTTACTCAGAGGCTAAGCCTGTAATGATCAAGAAGTTTTGAAGCCCCACATACATGTCAAAGTGCAAATAAGAATTTATGGGGATCCAATTTTATAAAGATGAGACCTTGTCAATTTACCCCAACCAATTGTACCTAGAATCGAAGATTTTGGTCAGAGTGAGAGTATTGGACAATTTTGACATGCAGATCACGTTATAAGCAGCCCTTTGACCTTATCATGATCTACATCAAATGATGTCTTCCACGTTAGCAACCAAAACAAGATGCCACAAATGGTGGATCACTTGAAGTTACTTTGAACCACGTTTGAGGCCCCTAATCAAAGCTTCAATTTAAGCCCAATTTTAAAATCCAAATCCCAACAAGGAGACTTAAAAAGCTAAGTGTTAATTAATTGAACAGTTCCAGGAAACAAACATGAGGAGTTAAAACAACAGATAAGAGTAACAAATGCTGTCATCAGTGTGGAGAAAAGGGCCAAACGCTGCTTGAGCTTTAGCAAGGAGCCTAAGGAACAAAATCAACGTGGTGCATGTAAAGGAGGCTAAACCTACACAGGAGTTGGGGAAAGGGCCTGCGGCCTAGATGGGGAAAAGTTTAGAGCTGCAGTTAAAACTATACTTCTGATATCTTAAATGAGGATATTTTCATTACTGATCTGTTCATTGATGTTGACGCACAGGACCAGATTTACCAAGTGGTCAACTTAGACGTCAATGCAGTAACCAGAGCTATGGCGATGGGGATTGACCCCAAACAAATTAAGGAGGTCACTCGCCCATATTTAAGCCAACTAGCGGACAAAATTTGGTCCTCTGCAAATCCAGATGATCTGGCCTAGATCAAATTTGATGAGGCGAATCTGTCAAGCCCCCTAAGCGCAATTAAGGAATTGTCTCCTGATTTGTCAGCAAATATAATATAAGCCCTCAATTCAGAAAATAAAGTTTTTATACACTCATTAAATACTTATTTTGCAATACTCTGAATGTAGTTATATTGATATATTGGTCAATCAAGTAATGATTTGGCCATTTTTTGACAGTGGGGCGCCGATCAATAGTGTCTGACTCAAACTAGTAAGAAAATGAGAATCTCGCCTGATTTGGAACATAATAAGGAATCTGGAACCTCCAGGTTAAATACAAACATCTCCTGTGGAACTTATAGCACTTTACCACTCATAAATGTATCTTTAGTGTTATCCACCCCAGCAATAGTTTTGGCCAACCAAAACTACAATATTTATTTGGGAACTTTCTTTATATGAAAATACAGAGCTAAATGTAACTTCAAAGATATTACGTTGACTATATTGGGTCAGACACTGCCTTTAGTTTAAAAAAGAGATGGGGAACCAATGCTGACTAGGAGAAACAATTTCATCAATTTGATCTACAATGATGACATTATCCCTATTTGTTACCAATTGGTTGGATGAAAGCAAAAAGAAATGCTGATGAAAATCCTGTAAAATTAAGGGATTTCGCTACAAATCAAGTATTTGAAGACCATGATGATGGGATTTTATATTATAGTTGATATGGGTGTGACATTGGAGTTAAACAAGCTGTTGTATGGAGGTGTCATTAGCCCTGGAAGAAGTCCAGAGTAGAGCCATGGGTGCATCATGAAATAGTTATGCTGGGCCATAGAGAAATCCGAGTTCTCCTGGCAAATTTTAGTAGAAACTGATGAAGATTGAGAACAGTCTGATTTGACACATTTTTCCATCTTATCCAGATGGCGGAATTGCGAAAATTTTCATGAATTTTGTGACCTTAGCTGAGATGGGATTGCTGGCATGGGTCGCTGAGAGTATCAACATAATGGTCAACTGAGAGCAACATGCTGATATGACGTAAAGACATTAGGAGGAGTTCTCAAACTATTTAAAAAGTATAAGAAAATCTTTGCCCCTGATAATCATGATTTGGGATTTGTCAAAGAATGTCATGAATAAAGTCAACACCTGGTGAAATTTACTGATAAGAATGAAACTGATTCAATGGTCAAAAGCCACTGACGCAGTAGTGGAAGAGGAGATCAGAAAATTAGCTAAGCATGGGCTCCTAGTTCCGTTATCAAGTCTCTGGGTGAGCCCAATCATAATTGTGAAAAAAGAACAGCCTTAATTGGGTAGTGATTGATTATTAGAAGAAAAAAATAATTAAGAAGGATTTAAATCCACTACCACAAATTGACAATGTATTAGATTGATTAGGAGAAGCAAAGTATTCTCTATATGACGGATCTAATATTGAAATATTGGCAAGTCGATTCACCAGTGAAGATCAGTAGAATTGTGTAATCATCACTGCGTAGGGACTATACCAACCAACTCAGATGCCCCAAGGTTTTTACAATATGCATGCGAAGTTCCAGAGAGTTATGGACGCCAAATTTATGAATTGAAGTCATTATGCTTCCTGATGTACTTGGACGACATAAATGTGTTCAGTAGGACCTTTAATGACTATTTGCGCCACTTGGAAGAAGTCTTCAAGAGACTTTCCACAGCCAACCTGAATATGAAGCCAAGGAAGTGCCACTTCTTCAAGAAAGAGTTGACATAGCTGGGGTTCGTCATCAACTCCAGTGGACTACAGCCTCAAACCAAGAAGATTGAGGCCATAGAGCAGATGGGCATCCTGAGAAGTGTCCAAGATATTCAAGTGTTCCTTGGAATGGTCGGATAATACCAAAAAATCTTATAGAGGATTTTGCAAAAAAGCTGATCCCCCTTTACATTTATTAAGGATCTAAAAATCGGCTCGTTGGAATAAGAGACTCAGGTTTCTTTGATGAGTTATGTCAGTATCTGATAAATTTGAAAATTTTGAAATATCTAAAAGATTAATTGTGAGTTTATAGTGCAGACTGATGCTTAAATAATGGTGATTGGCGCCATTTTGAGTCATGTAGATGAGTTTGGGGACGAGCATTAATAACTTATGTGAGCCAGAAATTATCAGCAGCAGAACAGAATTACACCATCACTGAGTATGGATGCCTTAAGGTGATTTATGCCTGTAAGCAGTTTTGGATGTATATTCACAGTACACACTTTAAAGTGATGACGGAACACTCCTCCCTGCATTGGCTGCTTAACCTAAAAGAACCAGATGGGGTCTGGCCTGATGGGCATTGAAGCTTCAAGCAACCGAATTTGATATAGTTTACTGAGTGGAAACTTCTCATCAAAATGCGGATGGCTTATCAAGGTTACCAATGATCCAAGTGGTATACCAACAGGCTGATGAGCTGTTTCAGAAAATGGTCGATGGAGAAATTAGGAATGAGCCCCTAAGAGATCCAAGGTTTGCTTAAAAAGCAATAGAAAACAACAAGACTAAGGATGAAAAGTGGTTAAGATGATTGATGGAAAATGACTAATATTCCTAAGACCGTCGTTTAAAGCAGCAATCGTTCAGGCTGACATAAGGTTGTTGGTAATGGAGGCCTGAGGAAGATGAAAAATTACATTCTCCAGTACTATTACTAGGAATCTATCAACTAGAATGTAGCCAATTATATAGCTTGCCGTGTAGAGTGCCAGTTGCGCAAACCACACGGGAAAACAACCAGATATTGACTGGTCCTCCCTGGTTTATCCTGGAATACATTGTCTATCAATGTAAAGGGACCACTGACTTTGGCATAGGGGTAATCAGATATATAATTGTTGTGATCGACCATATGACCAGATAAGTGATATAAAGGTCCTGGCGAAAGAGTACGCTGCAAGTACACACTTTAGTCATGGATCAAGTTGAAAACCGCCATGGATGCCCTCAAGTCTTGTTAAATGACAATGGAATGAACTTCACGTCCCTCGTGATCCTGAGGTTGAATGAGATAATGGGGATCTGAGTAGTCATGCCAGTACTTTACTGGCCAGATAAAAATGGACTCATAATTTTGAGTATATAATACTCTGGCCATGATGCTTTTGAGCTGGTTGAGAATAGAACTTCTACATTGGGAACATACTTTAATAAGGTGACATTTTTATTTAGCATCAGTAACCATATGGCAATAGGAAAAATGCCTTAAGTTATTGTATGGAAAAAAGGCACACTACCACTTATTCTATATTTTATGTTAAACCAAAATTGGGGGGGTGAGTGCTGATCAGTACTTTCTCTGACTTTTTAATATCCTGATTGAGATGCAGTTGCAAGCTACTGATGCAACCTTGAAGAAATAAAATAAAGCCAAAACAATGGAAAATAATAACCAACTGGTAGTATCCAAATGCCACATAGGTGATAAAGTAGCATATTGTGACATACATGGCTTTGGAAGAAAAAACAAGTTAGATGATCTATGATCGGGTCCATTTGAGATTATTGGAAAGATGGCAATGGATTCATATTCCATCAAGAACCAAACATATGGAAGGATTATTAATTGTGTCCATGCTAAGTATCTAAAGCAGTGGGTCTATAAAAATTTAATAAGAGTGAACCCAAAGGACTGCTGAACCATATAGATGGTTATTCCTGACATTTTTTTATCAAGCCCTATAAAAATACTGCTGAGCCAAAATAAATGGTTAGTCTCGAAAAATAAGACCTCTGAACTATGAAAACTGGTAGGTCAGAGTATACCTAGGAGCAGTTTAGGGGAGTAATAAATAGAATGACCCTCACTTGCTTCAACGGTCCATCATCCCATATAAAAAGAAAAGTAAAGAAATGATAAAAATATAAGGAATTATATACAATAAGAACTCTCTTTCCTTCTGAGCCCACCTTTGAGTGAATTTTTGAAAATTACAAAACCAATTTACAATCATTATAGATGCGCCCCTCAACCACTGATGTCCACGACCTCGCCTGCTGCTCCAGTGTGGGGCAGTGGCAAACCCCACCCAGCGTTTTCCATTTGGTGGGAAAACGCGCTCAAGCTGGCTTTTCCATTCCTAAAAAATCCTTATGTTGGTTTGTTCCACCCAAAGATCTCGCCATTCACCTCGCACAATCTCAGGTGGTGCCCCATTACCCTCTTGTCCTTCCCTGCTCTCACATGCATTTCAGCCTTAATTTTGAATATGGGAAGTTGCTCCCATATGTGGAAAACCAATTATTGAATTAGCACAGGCATTGATAAAACCTGCTGGCTTTATCAATTTCAGCCCTTTATAAGGGGTACTTTGGCCTCATTTTAAAAGCAAAGATAATGTCGCTACTTCAGCAACTGAGCCTCTTCTTTTTGAGGGCACACCCAATCCCACAACAAGCACCTGGCTCCTCACTGACTCCTTGATGGTGGTTCAGTTTGCTGGGTTGCCCACTCACCTTCCACTGGTAGTGTTCCATCAGGAGCTGATGGCAGGTTTGGCAGCCTATGGCGCTTACCCCATTCTTCAATTTGTGGTCCCCAAGGGATCCACACGCCTTGCTGGGCCTTAGACATTTTCCACAATCAGCCCTAAATTTAAAAACATTGGTGACCAGATTCTCCCTTGCTCCTTTGTTACTTCTGCCCCTGACCACCATTTCTGGGCCCGCGTCATGGGTGGCAGACCATCTGTTTGTCCTGATTTTTTTGTTGGACCACTTAAATCAGAGTTGCCCCTACCTTGTTGCCTCTGCAGACTCAGCCACCTGCTCCTCATCTGCTGACCACCCTGAAGCCCTCTCAGGATGGGGGACAATCTTGCTCTCACCTCCTTTAAAGCCTGATGACGCTGCTGCGTCTGCAGCAGCCAATCAGACCTATCCTAAGTCTGGTACCACCAATGCTCCCACCAAGCAGAAATCATCTTAGCACAGGTTTTCTCCCTTTCCTCAACCCAAACGCAGGCCTCAGCCATCCCTATTGAGGAAAACATGGAATTATATGACCTGAACTCATGTTCCTTATTGGATGAAACTTATGAATTATGTAGTTTGATTAAGAATCCAAAGTTAACATAAGAGAAATTATCCCTACATGATTTCCCATTGAGATTCCTTGGCGCTTTTATGTCCCACACCCAAATAAATTATGTTATGAACCTGCTGATGGGTTAACTGGACCTAAATCATCCTGTAATTTGATATGGTGAATAATGATATTATTTGATGCTAATTTATTATGTATCATGTAGAAATTATCAGTGATTATGGACCAAAACTATCCTAAGTATATCCAAACTTAGGATTTGTGGCCTAGCGATTCTACTTCATAAAGATTGACTATGATGACATGGGCCCAGGGGCTTTGTTGGTTAAGTCAGACGTAATAATAGTAGTAGACATGATGATTCAGGCACATGTGCTTTGTTGTTCTATGTCAAAATTAGCTTTTAATGTCAATCAATGTTTTCAATCAAATTAGTTTAAAATTAGTGGTATGAATCGCCTTGTTATGTGTTGCTGATTGCTTGAGAGGAGCATCAGTTCAGCTATTTGCAGATAGATCAGAAATTCTGTATTGAGATATTAGGAGCTTGACACCAACCCTGGGGCCATGTTAGATGCCCCTAAGTCGAAAGGAATGTAGACCCTCAGATTTACTTATTTCTTTTTCTTTGGCTAAGTACCATTTGAAATGAGACGTCAAGGGTAAGATGTGGTTAGCTTCAAATCTCTAAAAATTATCTCCAAATCGATACTAATAAAATACATTCGTTTATTATACCAAAGTTGTAAGTTTATTAGACAAGCTTTTTGTATTTGTTTATTTTTACGTTGTATTAAGTTGAGATTTTACTTGGGATCAGAAGGATCAGGGCAGCGTGCCATTGTCCAAGTAAATGATAAAAGAACACAGCTTCAAAGTGTCATTTTCAAGGAGTTTAGATATATACTATTTTCACCACTCTGGTCTATTGTCTTCATATAATAAAGACTTGAAACTCCACCTTACCACAGATAAGAACCAGCCATCCAAAGAAAACCATAAACTTTAATAGCACCCAACACCATTTTGCTGTAGCAGCTGCTGCCCAACGCAATAAAGTTTCTTTACATTGTTATTGGCCAAACAGTGATGAAACTTTCCAAAGATCTCATCACTCCCAAGTTTGCTCAGACTGCCCCGTAAAAAGCAAAAAAAACCATTCTCCTGCTTCATAAACATGCTGCAGATGCTATTAGGAAAGTGGTTTCTGTTTCACAATTCAAAGAAAAAGCTACTTGTACTAACACTTCTTTAGTTTCTAAATTACCTGCCATCCATAATCAAGCAGAAAAATGTTTGCCAACGTACTAGAGTGCAATTTATGATGATGATTTCTATGCGCAACCATCCTCTGTGACCACGCCAGCATATCGCTAATAACCTTATACCCTTTTCTCTTTGCATTGGTAAACACTTTGTACATTGCGGATACAGCGGATGAGCCCGCTGAATGTCCTTCCCCTTCTGCCATGATGGTTTTAGAGTTTCACCGCTTTGCCACCTGGTTTGTTGTTTTCTCATTTTTTGTGTATCACTGGTTGTTTAGGGTGATTGGTTCATGTTTTTGTTTTGGTTTTTGAATTTCCATTTCAGTAATATCTGTCCCCTGGTCAGAGTACTTCAGATATTTTTTTCCATTTAAAATAAAAAACATATATTTTTAAATATTTATTGGTTATCCTTGAATCAGGGATGTTTCTCGTCTATGTTTCCTCTTGAGGAGGGAGGATTTATAACAGTAGGAGTAAACAAACATTCAGAATCTATTTGAGATCAAATTTTAGCAAGAGTTAGACCTACATGAAGCCAGGTTTGTTGAGAAGAGGCTGAAACCTAAGAGAAACCTATGAGGGGAAGAGAAATTGAGATGTTGGTACTTGCCAATTGTAATACCCTGTATTGGGGAGGGAGCAACAGAACAAGAAAAAGGCAGTCAGCAAATAACCCTAAAATCCAAAAATGGCACAAGAGATGGAAGATTGGTCTTGAGTGCTTACCAGCAGGCTTCATCAATAATATTGAATATGTGAGCCAGCATTGAGCAAGGG